>RJWJ010005057.1:43765-71122 GCA_004363605.1 Indri indri | reverse complement strand
ATAACATATATATGACCAACTGACCAACATATATATATATAACATATATATTTACATATATATATGTAAATATATATATATTTCTTATTATTTCACAGATATATACAATTTTCTATACCATTGGCTACCTCAATGAAAGGATTAAGCAACAAGGGAGAAAATAATTTACAATATTCTAGAAGAAACTGTGGGATTGAATTAAAACATTTTTCTTAACAAACTCTGTACTGTCAATTTATTTGGTTTTCTTTTTGTATAATGAACTTATAAAAGGCTGTTCTAATTACAAACATTATCCTATGTAAAACTCGACCAATAATCAGTTTTCTATATGAAATCTAAATGGTAATATATAAAACATTAGGGAGCCAATCATAATCCTGCAAGACACAATCCTGAATACCATAATCCCAAACGTTGAAATCTCAAAAGATCAAAATCCCAAAAATATAATTCTAGAAAAAATAATAATTTTTAAGTTATTTTAGTAAAAATTTTAAAAATACATTTATTTATATTTTAAAAGGAGATTTTTTGAAAACAAAAACGTGACGTAACACTTCATATGCTACTTTACACAATAAAGTAGGCAATAATAACATACGCATTTTTGCAAGCATAAACACTCAGGTATACTAAGGACAGTCACAAAAGTGTAACAGTTACAAGTAATGAAACATATTCACAAAGAAATAGGTCAAAAAGAAAATGTGTAAACTCATATCACTATAGCTGGTTATTGTGTGCACCTACTTTTAAAACTGTAGTCATCTGAAACACCATCATGAACGACTTAAATCTTTTGACGAGATGGGTCACCATCACATATACAGTCACCTAAAGAGCCAAGATCTTGAGAACTTTTATCTTTCACAAATGCAGATGTACAAGAAGTACATCCCTTCATTTATTGAGGAAGTTTAACCTTTTTATGTACATGCACAATGCTTACACACAAAGTCAATGTTGTGATAATGCACTTGGGGAGTTAACTTTACAAAAAAATGCATACAATGAATTAGAATTCTCAATAGTCTCTACACAATTTATGTCTTCAGCATTTGAAATGATGCAAAGAAGAAATACATAGCATAGTGAATTGCTTTATTAGGTTCTAGGTATTCCTTAATCCAGTCAAGTTGACACCTAAAATTAAATCCATAAATTCAGCCCTTGTCAATTTGGCACCAGTATGCATTTCCTAAGATAATACTTAATTTTTATTTTTTTATTTTATTTTTTTTCATACTTAATTTTTAAATAAAGACAATAGTGAAGTAATGGTTCTGTCAACATGAAGAAGGCATCCTGTGATTGTGATTTTCGGGATTTTAGATGTTAGTGATTTTGGGCTTTGTGGATTTAGATATTTCCAGATTTCAACATTTAGGATTATGGCATTCAGGATTGTGTTTTTGGGATTATGATGGAAACCCCCAAAGTTGTGATAAAAATCAATAATCAAAGGAAAAATGTAAAATAAGAAACAAAGTTTCATTCTCATTGTGGGAACATATATACGTTTATCTACAAAGACAAATAAAATTTGTTTTCATTGACAACTATTTACTAAAACTAAAAATAACAGACAGTTGTCTCACACCACTTAATATTATTGAGCCTATGCATTTTGCTCCTTAAGAATCGGTTTGTCCGCTGCTGAGGAAACTACTCATCCTACTGGTAGGGAAAGACCCAATGTCAAATATTTTTCATTGAATGTTAACCTGGAATGGTCTCTTTGCTACCTAGATGGTGGAATCTAAGCACAAAGGTGTTAAGTGACTTGCCTAAAGACCAAAGCATTTTAATTGCTACTCCAAGGGTCTTCTAGAACATATGTTGCCTAAGGAATGGACAATTCTAGTGCTCTTTTAAGTAATATAGACAGTTATTTAGTTGATCATCACTATCTTTCAAGATTAATTTTTTTTTTTTATATTTAACTCCCAGACATTAGAAGAATAGCTCAGGCTAAACTCCTATTTTGGTAGAGAGAACTGATTAGGTTATGTTATAAGCTTTTCTGTATATTTGGTAATTAGCACAGTGCCAGGTACACAGTATTTGGACACTATTTATTCAATTAAATTGAATATATTTCCTAAAATTCTAAAGTTTAAATATCTATTTTAATAAAGTTATACACAATGTTTTTTAAATGAAACCTACATTTATTAACATTGCAATAAGAAAGATTTAAATAATTAGCATATGCAATAAGTTTTCTTATAAGACTTAATAGATTTATTTAAGGAAGATATAATCCCTTTAAATTCTATGTAATGATACCTTTCAGAGTTTAAAATTGCATTCCATTTGTGCAATTTAAGGAACATAGTACAATAACAATGTTTTATAGAGTGTGTTGGAATAAGCCAAATTACAAGAGATAGAATGAGTTCAAAAGTGACATTAGGAAAAAATTGGGAACATATATGAACAGTATAGACATTGTTTTTTATGTGCTGTAATCTAGACAATAAGATATGCAAGTGCTTCCTCACCTCCTTAATTGAGAAGGGCACAAATAAGATGGGATTCCACCAAAGTTGTACAGAAAGATAAAAATATATGGGAAAGAATAATATTGGATTTATATTATGCAGAGCAGTAAAGATATATTCTACACCTGTTCAGATTTTCAAATTGTCTTCAGTTAAGGAATTTTTTCCCCCTGGCAGGAAAAACAGCTTTTATTTAGCAAAAAGTAGATTTTTTTGTGTGTGTGAAGATAACTGAAATGTCAAGAAAATGATGAGAAGGAAATTGCTTGGAAAATTGCAAAAGATAACATAGACATGAAACCTGAAAAACTTCTTAAAATGTCATAAAACTTTAAATTAATGTTTAAAGGTGGGGTTTTATTCAGTGTTGTCTCATTCATTATATATATAAAAATAAATTTATTTTTGAATCAAGTTTTGGTCACTATCTCATTATTATTTTTTTTAATTTCAAAACATTAAGGAGGTACACATGTTTTTGGTTACATGGATTGCTTTTGTAATGCTTGAGTCATGGCTATAAGTGTGCCTATCACCCCAATAGTAATCACTGTAAGCATTAGGTGAGTTTTTCACCCATCCCCTCATCCCCTCCCTCCCTTCAATTTCCAATGACTTTTACTTCCCTCTGTGCACAGATGTGCTCATTGGTTAGTTCCAATTTAATAGTGAGTGCATGTGGTGTTTGTTTTTCCATTTTTTAGATACTTCACTTAGTATAATGGTCTCCAGTTCCACCCAAATTTTTACAAAAGGCATTAATTCATCCTTTGTTATGGCTGAATTGTACTCCACGGCATACATATAGCAGGTTTTGTTAATCTACTCAGGAATTAATGGGCACTTGGGTTGATTCCATATCTTTGCAATTGTGAATTGTGCTGCAATAAACATTTGAATGCAGATGTCGTTTTGATAAAAATGACTTCTTTTCCTTTGGGTAAATACCCAGCAGTGGGATTGCTGGATAGAATGGTAGGTCTACTTTTAGTTCTTTGAGGAATCTCCATATTGTTTTCCATAGAGGTTGTACTCATTTGCAGTCCTACCAAAAGTGTATAAGAATTCCTTTCTCTCTGCATCCACATCAGTATCTATAGTTTACGGAGTTTTTAATAAAAGCATTCTAACTGGGGTAATGTGATATCTCATTGTGGTTTTATTTTGCATTTCCCTGGTGATTAGACGATGTTGAGCATTTTTTCATATGTTCATTGGCCGTTTGTCTATCTTCTCTTGAAAAGCTTCTGTTCATGTCTTTTGCCCACTTTTTAATGGGTTTGTTTGTTTGTTTTCTTACTAATTTCCTTGAATTTTTTGTAGATTCTGGTTATTACCCCTTTATCAGATGTATAGCTTGCAAATATTTTCCATAGTAAGAAAGTTTTCTCCTAATATTTTGGATAAAGTGAGACTAAAATACAAAATAAAATAAAACTAAGAGCTCACCTGTAGATGGAAGGAATTTTAGGTAAAGAAATAAAAACTATATCATTTTTGATTTAGTGAACCTGTGACTAATAGTAGATGAAAACTATTCTATGAATGATATTACGGAAAATTACTACCATCAAACTGCACACTCAGTTGACAATTTACAAGGAACATCTTTAAAGGAGAGTGATATAGGCCCATATCATAACATGGATGTACTCTCTCGAGGCCAAAATCAAGCAGATAGTTAAAAACATGCATAAGAAGTTATTTTTACTTGTGGTGGTCATGAAGTTGCCTAAATCCTCTTCTTTTTTTCAGTTATAAGAACATTAGCCATCAATATATTTTATAGCTTTAGTTGCTTGATTTCCACATCACGATATGTCCCATCCATTGATCAGAGTTAATTACAGAGAACCTAAGAGAGATTCCATGGGAAGGAGAACCAGAAGGAGAAAAATATTGGCAGAGATCAACCACTCAATGGCTTGGAGCCCAGTGAAAAGTGTAGGTGAGATTTTGTTTCCCTTCACTCACATCTCTGGAAGTTAGCAGGCTCCCAAGCTGTTGGAGAGCCTTTTTACCCTCATGAGCCCCAAAGCTGCTGCCACCAGTGAACTGGGAGCTTCCTGAGGACAAAGCACCAGGCTGCCAGCACCATCGAGGTCACTTCCTATCACCACAGACCCAAGCTGAGACAGCAGGTGCCATATCGTTTCTTGACCCACTCGCTGTGCACCTTTGTCCTCTCTAGGGAGTTTCAGCCCCTAGGTTTTTGTCTTGCTCATTCCCACATAAACATTTCCCAACTCTGGCCCGGACTATGTGAGTCACCAGGGCTGATGAGACCTGGGGGATCTGTATGATGCCACAGCCTGGACATTCTAGGTAGGCTGACTTCCAGACAGAGGGACAGAGATGACCAGAGTGTTAGCTTTCCTCCATTCAGACTCTTTTTCTTTCCTTCCCTGGGACGATTAAGCTGAGTGGCTTCTTCCACTCTGTTGGTGCATCCACCACACTGAGACTTCCACAGAGAGTGGGGCTCAAACTTTTTCTCTTAAAGATCTGTAGTAGACTAAGGGGTACTCAGACCGTTGAGTTCCCTACTCACTGGCCCTCCACAGTGCTGCTTGCCTGGCTGCTCCACCAGAGCAGTGCATACCCCTGAGCAGAGGGACATCAAACCTGCTTGGGCACCCCATAGGTAACTCAGGACCAGCATGTTTTCCCTGACACACTCAGGGATTGATCTTTGGAAACCCAGAAACAGGACCCCAGTCTAGATTCTGTACCACCCAGGACTTGATCATGTTGCTCTGGGGCACAGAGGGGAGATTTGTGAACTAATCTCAGGAGACAAGAGAGCCCACATGGGAAGAACTGAAAAAAGGCTCCAGTGTGGGTCCTAGCTGCATCACACTTACGGAACACCCCTTCTCCCACAGGAAGGCCATGCTCTCAGCCCAGAATGGGATCCTGGGAAGGGAAGCTCCCAACCCTCAGTGCCATTGCTAGGAAGCTTAGCTAGCTTGAGATCCTGCTGCCCAGAATGGGATCCTGGGAAGGGAAGCTCCCAACCCTCAGTGCCATTGCTAGGAAGCTTAGCTAGCTTGAGATCCTGCTTCCCAGCAGAAGCCAGAGGAAGATCACAGACCAGTGGAGGAGGAAGAAGAGCAAAACCCACTCCTGACAACCAGATTGTGAATCTCACATAGCCCTGCCCCAACAAGCAGACTTTCTGGCTTGCTGGGAGCACTTCATCCCCTTCCTGGTGGCTATTCCCAGCAGCTGGGAGGTACCTTAGAACCCTGCCAAGAAAGCCACTTTACTGGCTTTTGTGGAGCCTGAGGGCAGGGTCACCCAATCCAGCCCTGCCCAGCCTCACTCCCCTACCTGCTTCTGCTGTGGTGGAGAATAAGGACTCACCTTGTAGTTCCAGGGCCCCAAGTGCCATCTGGGGCATTTGAGTGCTTCTCCTGAGGGGATAGAGCTGGTCACAGGTCCCCAAAACCACACTGCAGATGGTTCTTTCTGGCAAGTATTGCCTACTGGCAGGGTAGTCAATTTGTATAGCCCTTTACAACATTTACTGACTCAGACATACAGGGTGTGGTTGATTCTTATCCACATGCACCACCTACTGTCTCAGAGATTAAACTGGGTGTGCCAATACAATATACACTGCTAAGTAGAAGACAGGGCTTGGGAAAGAGAAAGAATGAATGAGGGGAAAAAATAGCCTCATCTAAAAAAAAAAAAAAAAAAAAAAAAAAAAAAAAAAAAAAAAAAAAAAAAAAAAAAAAAAAAAAAAAAAAAAAAAAAAAAAAAAAAAAAAAAAAAAAAAAAAAAAAAAAAAAAAAAAAAAAAAAGGAAATCCACAAACAAGAAGTGACAGCTGGTCCAGTTGAGAAGGAATCAGCAAAAGAACTCTGGAAGCATGAAAAATCAGAGTGAAAGAAAAACCCCAAAGAGGCACACCAGCTCTCTAGTAATGGATCCCAAATAAAATGAAAATATTGAAATGACAGATAAAAAATTTCAAATATGGATTCTAGGGAAGCTAAATGAAATACAAGAGAAAATGGAAAATCAGCTCCAAGAAACCAGAAAAACAATTCAGAAAATAAAGGAAAAATTCACTGAAGAGATTGACATATTAAAAAAGGAAAATAGAACTTCTGGAAATGAAAAAAAAAAATCCTGTAAGGCAATACAAAACACAGTGGAAAGCTTTAAGCATAGACTAGACAAGACAGAAGAAAGAATTTCAGAGCTTGAACACAACTCTTTGGAATTAAACCAGTCAGTCAAAAATAAAGAAGATGGAATCAAGAGGAACAAATAAAGCCTACAAGAAATACAGGATTATATAATGTGGCCAAATATAAGAATCATAGGCATTCCTGAGGGTGTAGAAGAAAATGCCAAAGGACAGAAAAAACTATTTGAGGGAATAATTAAGGAAAATTTCCCCGGTATTGCTAGAGATTTAGACATCTAGGTACAAGAAGCTTAACGAACACTTGGGAGAGTCATTGCAAAGATGTAATCACCAAGACACGGAGTTATCAGACTGGCTGAAGTCAACATGAAGGAGGAACTCCTGCAAGCCACGAGGTGAAAACGTCAAGTAACTTGCAGAGGAAACCCATCAAGCTAACTGGAGATTTCTCAATGGACACCTTCAAGCCAGAAGAGATTGGGTGGGGCCCCATCTTCAGTCTTGTTAAACAGAACAAACTGCTAGCCTAGAACTTTATATCCTGCAAAACTAAGTTTCATATATTAAGGAGAAATAAAGACTTTTCAAGACAAACAAACACTGTAGGAATTTGTCAAGACCAGGCTTCCCCTGCAAAATATACTCAGAACTGCATTATAAATGGATCAGCACAATAGACACCCACCAGTATAAAACCATTAAAGCTTAGAGCTCATAAAAAGCAATAGCACAAGAGGATAAATAAAGCCATAAGGTACTACCCAACATGATGAACAGAACAGCATCCTGCATATAAATTCTATAGATCATGTGAATGGTCTGATTGCCCCACTTAAAAGACATAGGCTGGCTGAATGAATGAAAAAATACAACCCAAGTATCTGATGTCTCCAGGAAACACATCTAACCCACAAGCACTCATATAGACTAAAGGTGAAGGGATGAAAAAAAATATTCCATACAAATAGAAACTAAAAGAAAGCAGGTGTAGCCATTCTCATATCAGATAAAATTGACTTTACATCAACAATAGTAAGGAAAAAGAAATATGGTCATCATGTAATGGTAAAGGGAACAATTCACTAAGAAGACATAATAATCTTAAATATTTATGCACCTAACACAGGAGTGCCAAGATTCATAAAGCAAACCCTACTAGATATAAGCAAAGACATAAATAGCAGCATCGTAATTGCCAGGGACTTCAACACTCCACTGACAGAGCTGAACAGACCATCCAAGCAGAAAATAAATAATCACTGGACTTACATGGGTCTCTAGGACAAATGGGCCTAACAGATATTTACAGAACTTTTGACCCCAAAGCTACTGAATATACATCCTTCTCATCAGCACATGGCATATTTTCAAAGGTTAATCATATCGTTGGCCACAAAACATATCTGAACAAATTAAAAAAAATAAAAATCATAACATATATCTTCTCAAACCACAATGGAATAAAACTAGAAATCAATTCAAAGAGAAACACTCAATTCTTTACAAAGTCATGGAAATTAAATAACCTGTTTCTGAGTGATTATTGAGTCAATACTGAAATTAAGATGGAAATCAAAAGATTCCTTGAACTGGACAACAAAGGGGACACAAGCTATCAAATCTATGGGATTCAGCAAAAGCAGTCAGAAGGGGAAAATTCATAGCTGTTAATGCCTACATCAAAAAGACAGAAAGATCACAGATTAACAATCTAATGGCAAATCTTAAGGAACTAGAAAAGGAAAAGCAAAGCAAACTCAAAGCCAGCAGAAGAAAAGAAATAACCAAGGTCAGAGCAGAACTAAATGAAATGGAAAACAAACAAAAACAAAACAAAACAAAATACAAAGGACTAGTGAAGCAAATGTTGGTTTTTTGAAAAGATAAATATATATATATAGATAGATAGATAGACCTCTTTCTAGATTAACCAGAAAAAAGAAGAGAAATGTCCCAAATAAGTTCAATCAGACACTAGAAAGGAGATATTACAACTGATATCACAGAAATGCAAAATATCATCTGTAAATACTATGAAGAATTTTTATGCACATAAACTAGAAAATGTAAATAGACTTCCTCTACTCTTCCTGGAAACACACACCCTCCCAAGACTCAATCAGGAAGAAATAGAACTCTTCAATATTTCATTAATTTTTCATTGTTTTGTCTTCAGAACATTATGTACTCATTTTGTCATTTAGTTTTATTATAATATATAGAGTTCTACTGTATTCTAATATAGTAATAATAAAATATTTGAAACTTGATCTGTTGAATTTGAGGCAGTGTGGGTAATAAACCTTGTTAGTGCTTTCATTTGGCAACCTTCACTGGCTTGCCGTTAGGTTCAAATTACACAAAATAAATTAAAATTATATGTGAAATATAATGGAAATATTTTGAGAAATTATTTTTATTAAGAAGTCAAATGATTCAATTTTTAAATTAAAATCATCCAATTCTTCAGTGCTCATTATGTCTAAATTGCCTTTGAAGAACATATAATATTTAAGATAGTTTTTCAGGATATTACTTTATATTTTTTGACAGGTTAATAAAGTAATAAATCCTGTAATGAAAACTATTTGTGAACAAATATTAAATATTAAACATTTAAATTTTATATTAATATTTACTAATACTTAGAGTGTTTTTAAAAATTATAGATAAGTTCAACATTAAATTTCCTTCATCATATGATTTCCCATTATTAATTTCCCCCAAATCTATTTTTCTATGTCTTTTTCTTTTGCCTTTACTTCTACTTTAAAAAAAAAAACAAAACATTTTCTTCTTCTTTCATTAAAATTAAGACTTTATCTATACAGGTACAAGATTCTTGATATGGATACACCCAAAGAATATATTATATTACTCAATATTCTGAATTCTAGTAGCAAGCTGGGCAGCCAATAGATAACTCATGTTGTCAGGCTAAGTACCCATTACTCATGTCATTAGAAAACTCACATTTGCATGAATATCACTTAAGTCAGCTTTGTGTAAAGTACTTTTTTTTTTCTTTATTTTTCTTCACAATTGCAAAGATGTGGAAACATTGTGTAAAGTACTAACAGTGTTTACAGAATCGTATCTTAACTTGATATGACAAAACATGAAGAGATATACTAAGAACAATATAAGGTGCCAAACTATGAGAAATCCAATTTATGGCTTTGAATAAACTTTTTTTTTTAAATCCAGAGTCAAAATTCATAAAGCACCAGAAGTTCTTCTTAGAAAAGAAACTTTATTATTTTAAAGAGTTGGAGATATATAATCACTTACTATTTTCAGAGAACTCTTTTGAAGATTAGATTTTAAATTTACATGAACATTGGCTTATTACTTTAAAAAAAATAAATCTAGGTCAGATAATTACATAGAAAAAGTTTGGACTTGTCAGTCCAAAGAGTTATGCTTTCACTGCACATAGTAAATATGATGTTTTTCAGAAATTATGTAGTTAAGTTTTGTTGATTTTACAGTAAGCATAATAGTTTTAAATGCTATAATTAATAAAAATTAAATCTCCATCAATATTGATAAAATTTTGTGCTAATAAATATTTCAGAAATTTTTTTCCCTGAAAAAATGGAGGTAAAACCATGAGGAAACTTTATTTTCTGTCTTCACTTTCAACTCTTCAAAATAACTGTCAGACAAAAATATTTAAATGTATGTTAAAAATTAATACCATTTTCCTCTAAGGTCACAACTCTATCTTTAAAAATGTATTTTGTTTTGGAGAAATTTATAAATGAAAGAAATATTTTTCATTTCTTTGTTGTTTTTTCATCTTGTGTCTGACTTTGTGAGATATTTTCTAACTCAGAATTTAAAATATATATATGTGTATATTTTTATTAGATATATATGACTTATACAATCCTTTCATCTATTTTTAATGGAGTATGATCTACGTATTATTTTTCTAAAGAAGTACCTGATTATCATAATAACATAAAGAGTATTTTCCCAGCCCACTAAATGTGAAATTATATATTTACCATAAACTAAGATTACATATATTTGTATATGTATTCATACAGATACTGATCCACTTGTCTATATTAAGTATTCTTATACATACATAACTATTATTTTTTTATATATATGTGTGCATATAAGTATAGATATACATAAAAGAATATGATCTCTTTGAGAAATGAGGTATAGAACCCTGATTCAGACACAAATCTTAGAAGTAGGGTGTGTATAAATCCCAACTCCTTCACTTGCTTATATGTGACCTTAGAAGAGTTCCATTATTTCTCGGTTTTCAGATTCCCAACTTATAAAATGCAAATTATAATGATATTATATAAGATTGTTGTAAAGATTAAATTAATATATGTACAGAGTCTAGAACGCTGTTTGGCACATAGCATCACATGTGTCAACTCATGTTAGCAATGGATTTTCCAATTCTGAAATATTTGCACGCATTTTCTTTTTGAATTGCATTTTGGAATCCATAAAAACCTGTTGACATTTTGATTGGAATTATATTAAGTTTTAAAATTGATCTCATTCCACAAGTAATCCTTAAATACTTTTTACTTCCAAGATATTGAAAAATAAAGTTACATTTTTGATTACAGATAGTTTGGAATATACCATAGTAAATATTTTTCTATGCATGTGAGGATTAGATCTATGCCTAGTTAACACATTGCATTATATAGTTGGTGTTATTTTTATTTTAGATAAATGATATCTAGCTGTAGTTCATCTTGGCAATGTTAGTTGATTAATAACATGTCTTTTAGATATTTCTATTTTGTTTAAAGCTCCTTATTATTATATATAGTTTAATAATAAACATATAGAATGTTTCAAATAAACAAAAAATGTAGTTAATGTAGTTTGTGTGCCTTTTTTTGTGCATATTTGTAAGTTTTTCTTTAGAGTACATATCAAACAATTTTGAAATGATTGAATTTCTTTTAAATACATAGGACAAACGTGAAGCATTTTTTCCTGTGGCCTAAAAATGTATCAGATTTGAGACAGAATGTTTCGACTTTAGAACATTGATTTGGCCTGAACCAGGACTGGCTGATGGATTCTGAGCAATGTGTGCATCTCTTGGCTTTTCTTGTTATTATATAAACCATTTTATTACAAAATAAAGCAATTAAAAAGTTCATACAAAGCAATGTAGAATTTAAGGCAAACATACTTGTAACCACATCCCAGGTCAAGAACAAAAAAGTCCCTCCATATGGCCCCATTCTGAACCTAATTCCCTTCCAAGAAAAAAGGTTATCCTAATTGCATTACAGTTTTTGCTCCTCTAATGAATTTTCTTTTATTTTCTATTATATTTTTAATTGGTTATTTCTTATATAGAAGAACTCTATTGATTTGTATGTTTTTGTTATTTCTGGCAATCTTATCAATACTCTTTTATTATTCTTAATAGTTTCTTGGTTCTTGGTTGATTCTATTCTTTGTTTATATGCATTTTCTGCTAATATTGTCCTTTCTTCCAATGATATACAGACTTACTCAGTATCTGTCAATATCTATGACCTCTCTACCCACCTTGTATGATGAAAATTAGCTGCTTTGGTTCCCGCATTCAGATACTTTTCCTTTACTATAATGAATCTTGTTATAATATTATGGAATTTTATTTCTTAATTACTTTTACATTTTCAATCAGCATTTATTTATGCTTAGTTACTTGCTTATATTCTTTGCTTCTATCTTAGATCCCGGGTCTTCATTTTCCTTTGATTAACTTTTGTTGTGGTATTGTACTGGCAAATACCCTTTGTTAATTCCCTTCAAAAGGACATAAAGTAATTAGAACTCTAAAATTTCCAAAAATATCTTTATTTTGCACTCATATACCTTTGAAGCAATTCCTCTTTAGAGTTTACTCTTCTGGCATCTAGTGCTGCTAACCTTATTTCCATTATGTTTAAATATGTTGTTTTTATTTTGGGGAAGATGGCATGAACTTCTTTATTCTTATCAATCTGTTAATACTTCTTTAGCAATCATTCACAATTTCAAGTCTGTTTGTGAAACTTTCAAATTTCCATTGCTCTTATAGATATGGATATGCTTGTAAATATGCATAGATTTCTACAGATATGGGCTCATAGTTAACTAGCCAAATCCATATTTTTAAGGGATTAAATGTGTCTGCCTATTCCACTTTCACTGAGAAGCTCTATTTTAATTATTTGCTTCTTTGTTTCTTTTTGCATCCTTAAGAAAATTTACCTACTCTCTTAATTTCAAAATTCTTCAAATGTATATTTGTAGGCTCTGATTGTACTCTTTGATTCCTGTCTTAGTCCATTTGCATTGCTATAAAGGAATATCTAAGCCTGGATAATTTATAAAGAAATTAGGTTTATTTGGGCCATGGTTCTACAGGCTGTACAAGAATCACAGTGCCAGCATCTCCTTTTTGTGAGGGCTTCAGGATGCTTCCACTCATGGGGGAACGTGAAGGGAAACTGGCAGGAGGAGGTGCCAGGCTCTTTTCAACAACCAGTTTTCATAGAAACTAAGAGAACTCACCCACTCCCCTGAAAATGGCACCATGCCTTTCATGTGGGATTCTATTCCCAAGACCCAAACATCTTCCATTAGGCCCCACCTCCAACATTGGCAATCAAATTTCAATATGTTATTTGGAAGGGTCAAATACTCGAACTGTAGCAACTCCAAATCTTTTAATTAGGACATGTTAACTGCTATTACCAAAAACTCTAAAATCATAAAGATTTGTCTAAAAAAGGTCTAGTTCTCACTCATGCTATAAGGCAGTATAGATTGAAGAAGAGGGATACTCTACTTCCTGTCATCATTCAGGGACCCAGACTCCCTTCTACTAATTCAGGCATCCTTATGGTCTTCAGAATCCTCCGCTGACCCTCTGCATTCAGCATGCAGAAGAGTGATGAGAGAGAATTAGAGTAATACTCAGTGTTTTTAGGGGCAGACAAACATGTGCTCACCAAACTGCAGAGAAGTCTGGGTAATATAATTTAGTCTTGGGCCCAGGATGATGAGAAATCAGGTATAGTGAATGATTAGAGCTGTCTCTGTCTCAGTTCCCTTTTCTTGACATCAAATGTGTCAGTATGGTTAGAGCATAAGAGTAGAACCACTATGAGTGAAAAGAAATGAAGGTCATATTATTGGGATTGGATCTTACACAATTCTGGGAGCAGTATCCTGGAAAGAGATGGGATATGGGAGAAGACACTAAGTAAAGACTACAAAGAGCAGCTGGTAGAGAAGTCTACTGATGGTTGTTCCATCTGCATTTAGTGGTTGGGCAAACATCAAATGCAGGGTCAGCCCAACATGTAGATAAGAAAGAAAGCTCCATGCAAAATAGGGGAAAGGTAGAACAGATTGAAACTCACAAGAACCAGCACGAATCTGCCAAGATAAACTGGAAGCTCTGACGATAAAATGAAATGCACTCTACCTCTCCCTTTATTTATCCCGATAACATAAAAGACTTACAAAAATGTTAATGCACCTTTTCACAGACCTGCACATGTGCCTACTCTGGGACTCAAACTAAAGAAGGAGTTGCTGTGGGTGTAAAAGGACCTGTAATCTAGGTGTCTGCCACGTGAGCTGTATCAGTAAAGTGTGAGCTGCAGCAATGCCTGTGGCTCTTCACTGATTGTTGGGGAAATTTGCTTCTCCTTCAGTTCCATCTTCCAAATCTAGTACAAATTTCTCTATGATCAAGACTGATCCAGAACTACACAGGGAATGAAAAAAGCTAGCAATAGTTTCAATTTAGCTTCAACTTATCACAAAATAATTTCCAGTGACCTTGAAAACCCCACTACACTATACCTCTGTACTATTCTGATTCTGTGCTTACAAAATTACATTGCCAAAATTTTTTAAACTGTTACTTGAAGTTCTTCATATCAATGCATTCTTATGCTATAGACTCAGTAGTGCACATTAAATATATAATTATATGTTAAGCCGATTTAAAAATGTCACAGGAAAGAGAACAATGTGCTTCCATCTCTCTGGACTCATGTAGGAGAACTATCATTGATGCAGGTAGAAAATTGTAACAATGTCTTATTATATTACTAATTAAAAAGAATTAGTTTTCTGTAGAACTAATTTTACAACTCTACAATTTTAAATAATGTAAGTCTGTAGGCTCTTTAAGCCCTAAGACTCTTAAGTTCAGCAAACTTTTGCTAAGAAAGTTTGCTTGCCAAGCGATTTTTCACAGGTTCTCACATCTATCTAAACACAGTTTCTTTTTCAATCTCTGACCTAAATGTATTTTCTTTAAATGGAAAGAGCCTAAGAACAAGGCCTCAGGGATATGGTACTACCTGAGCCATTCACTCTGAGCCAAAGAAAACATAAATTCATTCTTTCCAAGGTAGTGGGGTTTTGGGAGCACTGTAAATTGTTTTGTGATAGATGAACCCTAGGAAAATACATCAACTCTGTTAGAACAATCAAAGAAACAATATTCGAATAAAGAAATACACCCTAGGGTTCACAGAGATATTATGTTATAAAGCTAGTGGGTGATGACACTTCTATCTATGGCACAACTGAGACCGTAGTTAAGATACTATATATAGTGCCATGGTACCTGAAAGATGTCAAATCCTTACAACCAGGAAAATGTCCACAAAGTGGAGGTGATCATATAGCTCCAATACTACAGCAAGGCAGGATGACAAATGATGGATTT
Organism: Indri indri; assembly: GCA_004363605.1. NCBI lineage: Eukaryota > Metazoa > Chordata > Mammalia > Primates > Indriidae > Indri > Indri indri. The sequence goes on along the minus strand of RJWJ010005057.1, from coordinate 55,728 downwards.
AAAATATAAATGGATATATTAAAATCTCACAATTCTAGGAAAAATAAACACTTTTATGTAGTGCTTTAAAATAATTCCTTTTGTCACATATTTGCTGTTGTAGGGAGAATAAAACATTTATCATTTATCCCAGCTTTCTCATTCTGGATTTGTAGGTTGTAACATTCATTATACTTGATGCAATTTGAATGAAAGAAACATTTTATTCTGCATTTTTCCTAGATCTCACTTTCTGGCGGTCCTCTTCATAAATTATTCTCACTAAATTATTTGCCTAAGGCAATGTCTGAAAGAGTCTTCCCTACATTTTCTTCTAGGATTCTTAAGGTTTCATGCCTTAGGTTTAAGTCTGTTATCCATCATGAATTTATTTTTGTAAGAGGTGAAAGGTGGGGAGCCAGTTTGAATCTTCTGCATGTAGTTATCCAGTTTTCCCAGCACTGTTTATTGAAAAGAGATTCTTTTCCCCAGTGTATATTTTTGTTTGCTTTGTCAAAGATTAGATGACTACATGTGGATGGTTTCATCTCTGGATTCTCAGTTCTTTTCCAAAGGTCTGTATCTCTGTTCTAGTTCCAGTAGCATGGTGTTTTAGTTACTATAGACTTGTAGTGCAGCTTGAAATCTGGTAGACTGATACCTCCCAGTTTGTTCTTTTTGCTTAAGATTGGTTTGTCTAGACGACATTTTCTCTGGTTCAATGCAAAGCGTAGAATTATTTTTTCTAGATCTCTAAAGAATTATGATGGTATTTGATAGGGATTGCATTAATTCTGTAGATCACTTTGGGTAGTATGGACATTTTAACAATGTTGATTCTGCCAATTCACGAGCAAGGTAGATTTTCCCATCTGTTTACATCTTCTACAATTTCTTTTCTTAGTGTTTTGTAGTTCTCCCTGTATATGTCTCTTACCTTTTTCATTAAATTTATTCCTAGATATTTCATTTTCTTTGAGGCCATTGTAAAAGGTACTGCATTTTTTATTTGATTTTTGGCTTCACTGTTACTGGTGTATATGAATCCCTCTGATTTGCATGTATTGATTTTGCATCCTGAGACTTTACTGAATTCATTTATCAATTCCAGCAGTCTCTTGGCTCAATCCTTGAGGTTTTCTAGATATAATATCATATCATCGGCAAAGAGTGAGAGCTTGATCTCTTCTGCCTCCTTTTGGACGCCCTTAATTCCCCTCTCTTGTCTAATTGCTCAAGCAAGGACTTCCAGCACTATGTTGAATAGAAGCTGAGATAGTGGGCAACCTTGTCTGGTTCCAGTTCTCAGTGGGAATGGTTTCAATTTCTCTTCATTAAATATGATATTGGCTGAGGATTTATTATATATAGCCTTAATAATTTTAAGGTATGTCCCATCTATGCCTATTTGTTAAGAGTTTTTATCATAAAGGTGTACTGGACTTTGTCAAATGCTTTCTCTGAATCTCTTGGAAGAATCATATGGTCTTTCTTCTTGCTTTTATTTATGAGGTGTATTGCATTTATAGATTTGTATATGTTGAACCAAGCTTGCATCTCTGAGATAATGTCCTCCTGGTCATGGTGAATTATTCTTTTGGTATGCTGTTCCTTTGACAGTGCCGGGGAGATGCACTCTGGCCCTGTATTGCCTTAGAGGTGTTTTAGCCTGTTGGGCTATCTCTGACCTGTTGTCTTCACCTTTTGCCAAAGGAGATTAATGAGTTTGGACCCCTTGCTTAAGCTCACAGGTGGTGAATCACTCTGCTGCCCTCCAATAGTTTGGGATAGAGGGCACTGTATTGAGCTATGGAGTTATCTTCTCTGTTGTTGCTTGTAGTTTGCATGGAGGAGTCGATTATCAAGGTATTCCAATGCCTTTGTGTTGGGTTCTAAACCCCCAAATGGGGTCTATAAGTGCCCCAATCTTTGGGAAATGTCTTGTCACTCCCAAGGGTAACTTGAGCCCAGTTGCCACTTTAGGTTGGGTAAGGGAAACAGTTACCTGCAAGCCTGAAAGTGTATACTTCTGTGGTGGCTTGATCTGCTGCTAGGGGAGAGCTGCTAGCATGTTATTCAGGGCTCTTTTGCCATACTTGAGAGGCAGCTCCAGGTGGGAGGTGTCAATAATAATTCACATTATTATTCACAATAATGTGAATGGAAAATACAGGATTCGCAGGATGCAAAACCCTCTTATTCAGAGGGCAGACTTTTTGTATATGTGGGTTCTACAGGACTTACTACTAGACTTGAGTAAGAGCAGATTTTGGTATATGGGGGTGCTGGAATGCAGGTCCTGAAACAAATCCCCCCATACTGAGGGATGACTGTATGTGTTAATACATATACTCTTCATATATATTTTCATATAACATATATCATTATATATGTATAAATAATTGTAGTGTATATATAGAAAATTAGATGTGAAATAATTATAAATTGTATATGATTATGTAATCAGTCTTTGATTTCAAAGCTCATATAACCTTTCATGTCTCACTGAAGTCCCACCTTAATATAAAAACTTCTACCAACTTTATCAATTTACTCGCATTTTAAGAACATGTGATTTTATCATTATATCAACATTATTTGTAATTTTCTTTGCTCTCATTCTATAACTCCCTATCAGAATCATCTTAAATGATTGGTTTTCTATAACTCCTATTTGGTCTTATACAGAGAGGAAGAGAAAAATGGCTGGAAACCCAAGACACAGTTTGAAAAATGGATTTCTAATTTTGCAAAAATAGACAAGGTTATGGTTTTTCATGCAGGCAGAAAAAAATGCCTATGCTTACATTTTAAGGGATATGACTCAGTGATGTCTTTAGTATGGTTCTCAAGGAGCCCTGTAAGTTAGTCCTCATATACTCAAAAACAAACAATATGATAAGCTAAACAAGAATTATAATGTTTACTTAAAACCAAATTAAAATACCCTCAAAGTCCCCTCTTTTAAGTCTTCACTAACAGTATTCAGAAAATAAAATGCAACTTTCTTTTAACAAACGCCAAAGAATATGTGATGATATTTTCTAAAGAATAATAAAACGGAAAATTTTTTCCCTGAATTTCCTATGTTCTAAGGCAAATAGTTAATTTGGCAGAATATAGAGCAACTTCATATACATTTTATGTGGTATATTTTCAGGTTTTAGGGAGGAAGGGAGAGGTGGGGTTAATTCACCATAAAATTTTAAATTATTCTTATTTATCTTGTGTTTAAAATTTTTATTTAAATTTAGACGTGATGATAAATTTCAATGCCTTTTAGCATCTATCAATTATAAAATAAATGTGGATTTCTCTTTTAGTTATTGGCATTATAGATTATGTTCATAGGTTTCTCACAGTCATTCATTTTTACTTTCCTGAAAGAAAATTAGCTCAATATGTTAAAATTCTCAGTATGCTACTGGCTTTAATTTATGTTTGTGATTGGGTTTAATTTAATTTCTTAATGATGTTGCTGTCATAATCAGCAGCATTTGTTTGTTTTTCTTATTGTCTAGTGTGTTTGATTATTACACAAAGAAACTTTGATGCAGGTTTTTGATTTATTATTTTTACCATCTTTGTATTCATGATGCTTTTATAAATATAATTTGGACATTTTAAAATTTTATGTCTGCTCAGTTAATTTAAATGAAATAGGTATACACTGCCCTTAATTTTATTAAATTCAGGAGAAAATCATGGCACTTTCAAGTTTTATACTTCTTGGGATTATATCAATATTTTGTTAGAAATTAAATAGTTTTCCAGATTTTTAAATTTTTCCCGCAGACTAGTATATTTAGTTATACCTTTGCTTCACATCTCTTATATACACTTGATGTCTTTTTTTATTTATAATTATGTTTGCCATGAAAAGTTTAATTTGTTTTAGTTTAGTGAATCATGTTTAATTTTATTTTTTATTACTATTTTTAATTTAAAGTTTTATCTTCAATAATCCCTAGGTTCTTTATGCTTATTTTATTTTATTGTCATTCAGCCTACTATAACTTATTATGATAATTGATATATCTAATTTTTTATCTTCTTTTATTTGGTGTTTTTACTTAATTTTGTTCCCCTTTTCTACTTTTAGTGGTTTGAATACAATTTTCTCATTAATTTTTACCTTCCCATTTCTAACAGTTATAATTAAACATATGATTCTCCATAATTGTATAATTATATATGGTATGTAATTATATAAGTATGTACTTACATATAACAATATTTACAATATAATGTAAAATACTTTAATATAAAATATATACTTAAAACTATATATAAAATAAAAACAAATATAAGAAGGCATGCATATGTATGCATATATATGTGTGTGTATACATATATGTACAGTTATGTACCACATAACTATTGTTTCAATCAATGACAAAATGGTCCCATGTGGGGTGGGGAACCTGTGGCCTTGGGGCCACGTGTGGCCTTCTGGATTCTTGAGGCAGTCTTTTGACTGAATCCAAATTTTACAGAACAAATCCTTTTAAAGATTTGTCTCAATCTACCTACAATACTTGGACAACACCTTGTTTCTGCAAAAAGTGATTTAGAACTATTAACAATTTTTTTTTCTCTTCTATTTCAAGAATTCTTATATAAGCTGGATGTGGTGGCATGACCTGTAGTTCCAGCTATTTGGGAAGCTGAGGTGGGAGGATCACCTGAGCCCAGGAATTCAATGCCAGCATGGACAACGTAACGAATTCACATCTCTTAAAAAAAAATGCTTGCGGCCGGGCGCGGTGGCTCACGCCTGTAATCCTAGCACTCTGGGAGGCCGAGGCGGGCGGATCGTTCTGAGCTCAGGAGTTCAAGACCAGCCTGACCAAGAGTGAGACCCCGTCTCTACCAAAAATAGAAAGAAATGAATTGGATAGCTAAAAATATATATAGAAAAAATTAGCCGAGTATGGTGGCGCATGCCTGTAGTCCCAGCTACTCGGGAGGCTGAGACAGTAGAATTGCTCGAGCCCAGGAGTTTGAGGTTGCCGTGAGCTAGGCTGACGCCACGGCACTCGCCCCAGGCAAGAGAGTCAGACTCTGTCTCAAAAAAAAAAAAAAAAAAAATGCTTGCATAAACTTATATTACACGTTCTCACAAATTCCCAGTCACATTATATTCAATGTACAAATATATACGTTTTTCCACTAATCTAATTGCATTGGCCATTGACCACTACTTCTGTGAATTAAATAAAATATATGTCATATTCCTATAATACAAATAACTACTAATTAAAGGGCCATTTTTGCAAATGAGAGAGTCCCAGAAGGAAAAAGGAGAGCTGATACCAGTAACTAAATACTCAGTTTGCAACATAGTTGTCCAAATTAAATGCAAGACCTGGAAGTACAATCTTTCCATGCTCCTGAAAGAAGATAAGAATTAGGTATTTGTATGTAATACTAATGATAACCACATTATCATAAAAATATAAAATAAAAATGTGAGATGATAACAATGTTTTTCTTATACTTCACTTGACTGGAAATGTTTCTTGTATTTCACATTAAATGTGAAAGACCTTAAATTGATATGCATATACTGATTTATAAACAAACACACATAATTTGCATACACACAAGTTGAAGAATCCACATTTCTATACAAACATATTTATTTATGTTAATGAAGCATCCATCTAGACCTATTTAATTTTTTAATTAGAAATGTGTTTTTCTTTTTACTAAAAGCAATTTTAATCATATATGAAAGGCTTCAGATGAATTTCGATCTTTGACAAAATGTGTTGACATTTTATTTTGACATAATATTGTTCATTAGGAACATTTTCTATCTTTCGAATTAATACAGGTGGCAGTGTTGCTGACTTTTTGCCATTTCCTAATGGGTGCCACCTGTTTTCCAGCATTCAAAATCATTTTCTTCACTTTCCTTCAAGCCCTTACTGAAAGTCTGTTCAAGGGCCATTAGGCTTCCACTAAGAATGTCGTTATGTTCCTTCCAACTTCTGCTCACTGCTTGATCTTAAATCACTTTTACATGTTTTGGATTTTTGTTAGAGTAGCACCTCACTACTAGATACCAAATAGTTTTCTAATTTCTCTAGCATTATGACAAATTTTCCCAAAACTTAATAGAATACAAAAATCATTTATTATATTCACAGATTCTGTAGGTCAGGAATTTGGAGAGCACAGAGTGGGGATAAACTGTCTCTGCTCCATAATGGTGGCGGTGACTTCTGTTGGAACATTTGAAGGCTGGAGGCAGGAATTATCTCAAGTCTTGTTTACTCGCATTGGTGCCTGGGCTGTTACACAGACATAGTAACTGGAAAAGAAACATATATACTCACATTGTATCTAAGTAGTTGTGTTTTTGAATTTTTACATTAAAATATCTTACCCATTTAAAATATACCCTGAAATATAGTGAAAAGAGAAATATAATTGTCTGTTTATCTACTTTCTTGTTATCCAAGCATTACTTGTTAAAAATAGCATCTTTTCACTATTCATTTAAAAAATCATTATTATTTACTGTATGTCTATATGAAAATAGTCACTTTCTGAATTTTTTATTATGTTCTATTGGTTTTATTATCTATTCATGTGCCAATATCATGGTTTTTTAATTATAAAGGTTTTATGTGTTAATTAATACCAAGCTTTCCCAACTTCATTGATGCTCTTTTTCATGATTTTCCCTGTTATCCTTACATGTTTCTCCCAAACAAATCTTGTAATCAACTGATCTAACTCTAACAAAAATTAGAATGGCATTTTTATTGGGACAATAAATTTGTAACTTAACTTAAATATAAGTGTATATTTGTAACATTATATCTACCAGATAAGAAACATAGGATGTGTTTGAATTTGTTCAAGTTTTTTTCTGTATTTTAAGAGCATTTTATTGTAGTCATCATACAGATTTTCCACATTTTTTATTAACTTTGCACTTAGGGTTTTTATTTTGTTTTGTAATTCTTTTTTCTGTTTTTTTCTAAACAAATTGTCATCATTCCTATAAAACATTATTTTTTAACATGCTAATTTCATAACTTCCTATATTATTATTTAGGTAGTGGTTTTCCCCCTGAATCTTTTGAATTGTCTGCATTTAATTATACCATCTAACCTTTCCATTTCCAATTATTATGCCTCCAATTTGTTTTATTATATCAAATGGCTTTGGGTAATACCTCCACATAACACTAAATAGTTATGAAGATAATGAGCATCCTTCTCTAGCTCCTGACATTATCATTTCCTAATTATGTAAGAAACCAAAGTGCACATATTTATTCATATATTATTAGAATATATTATATAAGTAATATGTATTATTTCATATTATATATTTTATATTATGTATTATATATCTAGTCAATGTACCCACTGACTAGAGCCCTAACTTAAGCATTATAAAAGATATCCATGACACAAAAATATTTGTACTCCCTTAGTATTTTGAAATAAAAAAGTATTATGTGCATTTCCAATATGGAAATATTTATCTGTTCTTAGTGATTGAAGCCTTTTTAAAACACAAAATAGTATTGAATGTTGACAAATATCTTTTCTATATCTATGAAAAAAGTTTGACTTTTTCCTAAGCTTTATTAATATTATGGATAATATTAGTTGATTTCAAAATGTTGAACTATTTTCGCATTTTTGGAGTAAACCTGTCTGGTCATGATGTATAGAGATTATATAAATATAAAATTTAAATAAATTTAGTTTATAAAATGTGCACCATAAATATATAAAATTAAAATCAAATTTGAATGTAAGGTTGGATTAATTATGCTAACAAGTAAATAGAGAATTCTGTGGAGATATTTCCATTTTTGTATAGCAAAAAAGTACATCAGGCTATTCACCAGAATAGATGAAGACCAGAAAATCAATTTTTTTAAAAAAGTGCTATATTTAAATCAACAGGTATTTGAAAAATAAAAATAAAAAATCTGTTGTAATGACCTGGTGAATAAAACCAATATGATGTTGGTCAAACATTAAGGAACCAGAGTTTCAGATGACCATCAACAAAGGCCCACAGGTTGTTTCCTCAAACATATTATGCTTTTCTTCTTAAAATGATTTTTTTCCTAGTAAGAGAAATGGCTGATGACTTTTCATTTAGAGAGGATGTATAAGTTGAACACCAGGAATGGAAATTAACTTTCTTGGAGACTCATCTGAAATAATTTTCTGGTCCTTAATTCAAAGAGCATTGACTAGAAACAGCACACCTAGATTTCCCATCTTTTATTGAATCTCATGATATCTCTTCATCAAACATATCATTAAAATGTAAGAAGGAGAGCAAAATAACTCGATTATGTACTCTCATTTATTTTGGAGATTTGTATCTTAATTAATCAAGAAATTTATTAACAAATTCTCATTGCCACTGATCACATCATGTGAAGTTTAATCAGAGCAGCTCCTTAATTATCTGTAACTATGAGCTTTTATTCAAATCTCCTTTTGCATTTTTAGAATAAATTAACAATTGGCATTTGATTGTTGTTGTTGTTGTTGTTCATTTGTTTAAACCTCGATTGATGTAGACAGAGCAGTTTTATTTTCTTCTCCCCTTTCCAGATAGCAGAGGAAACAAGAACAAGAAAAACGATGCAGTAGTACTCAGGAGAACAGTGTATAAACTTCACATTATTTACTTTACAAGAGAAGTATGTGAACTGAATTCAAATACATGTGTTTAAATAAGAGAGTGCTTAGCATTTTAAAGAAATAATAATAACTATTGATATATGCCAGGAATACTCATGGAAAGAACTCTTTGAGGAAGAGACTTGTCTTCATCTTAATTTCACTGGAAGTTGTTGGCTATTTTTAACAAGGTCCTTAAATAATAAAAAAAAATTCAAATCCAAGTTAACTCTAGAGCATGCATATTGTGGATTATCTGCATCAAGAAGAATAAAATAAAGACAGAAGCTTATGTAAACAAAACCTATATATTGATTGACAAAGATCCCCATTACAACACAAAAACAAAATGAAATAAAACAAACAAAAATGAGAAACCCATGGACATATAGTCAAATGGAAAAACTCAAAACCAAAGCAAAAAATAAAATGGATCATGAGCTGCCAGTGGACTTTAAAAGCTACAGCGCAGAGTCGCAATTCCCAGTCTCGCATCTGCTACTCTATAATGTAAGAAGGAAGAATGAAAAATACATAAACACCAATAAAAAATAAAGGCCATAGCAAACTAGAGAACCTAATATAGGGAGTTTGATGACCTATAGTAAGCAAAATAATTCTGTTTTAGTTGTAGCAATTCAAGAAGAGGCAAAAAGCACCAAATTTCCCTGGGAATTGATATTTAAGCTGATTTGAAAAAGATTGGAAAAGTAGATGACACAAGATGGAAGAATTATTATTAATTTATACAATGTATAATGATTAACCACTAAACATTTTAGGAACTGTTCTAGGTTCTGGGGAGAGTAATATATAAGACAGGATCCTTGTCATTAAACTCCAATCTTGAGGCATTCTGGCAACATGTCAGAAATATTCCTATTTACAATGTATAGAAAGAGAATGGAGAAGGACAAGTTGATCCCAAGAAATAATCTTGACCTATGGGAGAACATATTAGAATATTTATCCCTATACTGTCCATAAGAAAGACTAGCAATAGTCAGGAAAATAAACCTGAGAACTCCTAATCCTGACTCACCAGGGACTCAAGAATGGTAAAGTCAGGATCACATGTTAGACTGTGAATGCAAAAGCAGGAGATGCATATAAGTATATATATATATATATACGTCCATGTATGTGTATAGATTAAGCAGTTTTGGACAACAAATTCAGTTTTTATTATACTTTTTCCCTGTTTCATTGTTCCCCTGAGGTAAAGAACACTGAATCATTTATCTAATTTTATGGGTGAAGAAGTGGGGAAATTATTTGGACAAAACAAGAACAACTATTGATCTCAAACAACTAACTCAGCACACTCTCTTATTAATAAATATTATAAAATAAATAAATTATAATAAATATGAAATTTATAAATATTATAAAATAAATAAATATGTGTATATACACATATATACGCACACATATAGGGAGAGAGAGTAGAAAGGGCTTGCAGAAGAATAAAGAAACTAGGCTCTAACAGGGACTTCATGGGGTTGTGGGCTGGGAAACAAGCAGTTATTTTCATATTTCAAAAGGAAAAGCTTTCACTCTGAGTCTTAGTTTATCAACTCAACTTAAAGTGACCTTTGAAAAAAATATTCATATAATCTTATGCTCTTTTTAGTGTTTGAGTTGTAGTTATAGCAAATCCAATTTTGTACAGATGCCCAGGTACTAATTTCTTAGAAGAAAAAGCCTGTGTATAGTAGATCATTCTATGGGTTTACCAGTTATCAACTTTCTGACAGTTAAAAATTCACCCTTTTTTGCCCTGCTTTGCATTACTGAAGATGGGTTATGGCATCCCAGTGGCTTCCAGTAAATATTTGTAATACTTTAGTGAGTAGATTGCAAACAACTCTAGCTAGCACCCCAATTGGCAGTTTTCTGCTCACCACAATCAGCAAGTTTCTCTTCAGTTAAGTTCTTTGTAGTCCATTGTGCTAAAGAAATAACTTCTACAAGGAGTTCTTCAGGGTATTGGAGGTGAGAGGTTGGTGACTCGCCCAAGTCTTTTTCTTTTTTGGGTGCTCTACCTCAGCCCTAGGAACAGTGACTGTACCTCAGTATTTGCTCTTCCTGTCTCTTATAGACATATTTTTATCCTCCTTAGTAGTTAATTTCCTTTTGCCTTTTAACACATTTGTATTGGATTTTCTTTGTTGAAATTACTGGTGTAATTTTGCCTCCTGGCTGGACTCTGACTGATATAATAAGGGTAAAAATATTTATTAGTAAGAGAGTGTGCTGTGTTAATTGTTTGAGATCAGCAGTTGTTCCTCTTTTGTCCAAATAATTTCCCCACCTCTTCACCCATAAAATCAGATAAATGATTCATTGTTCTTTACCTCAGGGGAACAATGCAACAGGGCAAAAGTATAATAAAAGTTGAGTTTGTTGTCCAAACTGTTTAATCTGTAAGCAACTGCAAAGTATTTCTAATATAGATTAAAATGCTATAGAATTAACATAAGGATAGAATACCCTGTTCCCTCCCTATGCCAACTCCCCAGACTAGAGAAAAAATATATTTTTGCTTGAAATAAAAGTACAAAGAGAAATGGATGAGAGAAGAAATGTGAGTAGCTGTACCTCAACACCTTGTTGTGTAAAAATTGTATTGCCTTTGTGTCTGAAAGAAATTTTGGCTGATTGGAAAATTCTTAAGTTCAGTATTACTTCACTCAAACCACATATGCGTGTGTGCGCATGCACGTACACACACACACACACACACACACATATGTATATAGACTATGAGGCCATCTAACTCATTCTCTTTTTCAGACTTGACATTTCTTTCTTATTTCTTTAAAAAAAATTAAATAGACCAAATGTAGGCAGTTGTTGATTAGATTGCATAAAATTTTCCGTTAGCATGATATATTGTATTAAACTGTCGATCCTGTTATTTTGTCATTTAAAATTTTTTTTCATCTATCAGTGTTAAGATTATTGGTGTATAGTCAACCTTTCCTCTACTTATAAAACACCAACAGCCTCTATGATCCATATCTATTATTTATGTAACAATTAATTAAAAAACTCATATCTCCTCCAATTGTTTTTTTCTTTCCTCTTCATTTCTTGTCATTAGCTGGAGCCTTTCTCTAATTAACTTATTCAGTTTTCTGCCTTGTCATTTTTTTTCTTTTATCTATTGGGTTTATAATGATGACATTTTTGAAGTCAAATTGATTTTTTATATTTACATATAATATAATATATATATTATATTATATATATACATATTTATATATACATTTTTACTTCTTGATCCTAATCAATGCTATTTTAATTGA
>RJWJ010005057.1:0-43665 GCA_004363605.1 Indri indri | reverse complement strand
ATGCAGAACTCAAAAAAATCAACAAGAAAAAAATCAAACAACCCCACCAATAAATGGGCAAAGGACATGAACAGAAACTTTTCAAAAGAAGACAGAAAAATGGCCAGCAAACATATAAAAAAATGCTCAACATCTCTAATCATTAGAGAAATGCAAATCAAATCCACAATGAGATATCACTTAATTCCAGTGAGAATGGCCTCTATCAAAAAGTTCCAAAATAACAAATGCTGGCATGGATATGGAGAGATTGGAACTCACAACTAATGGATGTGGTGAGCATTGTAGTGGGGGAAAGGGCATGCCTCAAATCATGGTTTGGGTGTGGCAAAGTAATAACATGCAACCAAAATGTTCGTACCCCCATAATATCCTGAAATAAAAATAAAATAAAATGAATGAATAAATAAATAAATGTGTATAATGTGATCCCAACTTTGCAAAAAGAAATTTAAACACATACTCATTAAAAAAAACTATAAAAGAATTAGAACTTAAAAAAAATAATTAGAACTTAGTATAGGTCTATTATAACTTATTAGTTTGATGCTTTGGACTAATTTAAAATCATATTATTCGTTATTCAGAGACATTCTATGTTATAAAAAGATTAAAAATAAAATATTGGTTCAATAAAAAAGGAATCTCATCTTAATTCATTAATTCCCAGTATTTTTATCTTACTAAATTTTAAATATAATGATAATGTTGCTGCTTTAAACTGCACTGTGAATTAATAAAAGCAGGCTTCATCATTCAGTCACACTGCACATGTCGTATTTCTAAATATCTGTCTCTACACATTCATTTGCAGATGGATATTTGTGATGAAAAAGAAGAAACCTGAGATGGTTTAACCTAGGCAGTCTTGCCTGTAATATAATTTTATATAATTGCAAAAACGTGAATATAAATACACATAAAATAGACTTAGATGGATATTTTTATATTTAGAGAGTAGTACAGCTGGCCATATTAAATGAGACCTCATTTACTATCTTTAATTATGGCTTAACTGTAAGTTAAAAGTCATTTTTAAATGGCTAGTCTTATATAGTCATACGCTCTTATAATACATTCTAAAAATTCAAATTCATTCTTGATTGAAGTCACAACATAAAGTTTAAATGTTATCTCATGGACACTAATTTTCTCCTCCATAACTAGTTGTGTGAGTCTACATTTCAATTCCAAAGCCTTTTCCTTTTCACTGTAATGTATCTTGAAAGATTGAAATCACACATTCAAAAAATAATTGCCATTTTAAATTGAACTCAGAGCAGAACAAACCAATTACTGTAGTTGCATCAGTGTAAAGCATTTTACTCTTCTATCAGCTGTAGAAGTGTGCCTACTTCCTCTATCACAATTATTATTACATTACTACTGCATTTGTATTCACCTCCTGAAGTAGACTGAAAAGCTTCTAAGGGGATGAAGCTTGAAGCCTTGAAGTTCATATTGGATTTTAATAGTCTTATTCAACACAATTTAAAAGGTGAGAAATTTATAGTTAGACTAATTTCTATTCCTAAAATCCTTGGTTTAAATTCTGATATCAGAAATAGCAAAAATGAAAACACACACACAGATACATTTCATGGCACTATTGAGCCACAGCGTTTAGTATAGGCATTTAACTAAAGAGATTAAAATCTACTTATGCATAAAACTACTATTTGTTTTATTTTAAAACTACTAATGTTTTATTTATGGCATATAACAGTGATGAGATAATCTGACTACTAGTGGTTTATTATTATTTTTAAATATTTGAATCAGCTTTATTGGGCTATAATTTACCTACAATAAAATGTACCTTGTTTTAAATGAATGGGTTGATTCATTCTGACAAATGATCACACTTTGGTAGCCACCAATGCAATCAAGATACAGAATATTTCCATCGCCCCAGAATATTCCCTTTGCCTCTTTGCAGTCAATTTCACCTCTACTCTGGCCCTTGGTAACAACTGCTCTGCTCCCTATCACTATAGATTAGTTTAATAGATATGTATTATTTCAGAGAGGACTTTGAAATTGTATATTAATATAAATGAAATCATACAGTAGGTACTCTTTTGTGTCTGGTTTCTTTTCCTCAACATAAGGTTTTCAGATTTGTTCACAGTGCTGTATTTATCAGTAGGTCTTTCCTTTTAATTGTTGCCAGTTTGGGACTAATCAATAAAAGTGCTTTACACATTTATATGCATGCCTTTTGTTCAGCATGTTTTCCTTTATTTTGAGAAAATGCCTATCAGTGAAATTACTGATACATAATGATAAGAGTATGTTTAATATTATAATAACCCACCAAAGTGATTATAAAATTTTACAGTCTCACCAATAATGAACGAAATTCCACTTGCCTCACAACCTCACCAACACATGAAAATATCAATCCTAGTGGATGTGTAGTGATGTTTCATTTTGGTTTTAATATATATTTCTCAGATGTTTAATGTTTTTTATTTTTATATGTGTTTATTGGCCACTTATATATCTTCTTTTATGAAGTGTTCAAATAATTTGCTCATTTTTATTAGATTGTTTCACTTATTAATATTGTATTGTAAGATTTCTTTACATATTTTGGATACAAGTGTCATATTGGCACCACCAGCTCTAAGAGAGGCTAGGAAAGCAATTATATAGCTTTCCATAACCACTATAGTGGAAGAAAGGAAAGAAATAAAAATCTGGTTATAGTAGTTGCATTAACCAGTCATCATTTCTCATGACTACAAATCCATATTTATAAAAATTAACTTAAGAAATTATTACAATCTGACATGCAACAATTTGTGTGGTTATGAAGGAATGTGTCTGACACATGCATATACAGTTATTGTATAGGGTAGATAGCATTGGGTGAAGAACTGAAAAGAATTATAATCTATTTACTTTCTGATTAAAAGCAAAATGAGTAAAAAAGCCCAATAAGAACACAACTAATATAATTTTTATCGTTTTAAACAATTCCTAATGATAAAAAATTACATCATTCTTATTTATTGTATTTTCTATATACTGAATTTTAGATAAGTGCTGGTGGTTATAGAATATCAGTTAACTGTGTACTGAAGAAGAAATGTGATGTTCTACGGTTTCAAATGCTGTGCCATATAAAAACAAAACAATAAGATTTACAGACATTCGTAATAAAGAGACACCAAATAAAGGATTATAAAGTAGACATGGATTTAAATAATGGTTAAAACATACACACAAAAAAGAATAAAGCATAGTTTTCTATGTAAAATGTGTATTAAAAAAGAGAGGCAGTCAATATCTAAAAAAGAAAGAAAAAAGATACACATTTCTTCCAATTTGTCATTGTGTGTGACAAAGTGAGTTCCATATTCATTACTATTTTTTTAATATCTATCCAGCTATATGCAAAAGAAAAAATTAGGGAAAATCTAGAAAACACTTAGCATCTGGAACAGGGTAATGTCACTGCATTAGTTCAGAGAAACAGAACCAATAGGATATTTGGTTAATAAGTTAGTTATTATAAGGAATCAGCTCAAGTGATGACAGAGGCTGAGAATTCCCAAGATCTGTAGTCTGCAGAGAGCCAGGAGACCAGATGGTACAGTTTCAGACTGAAAACTGGCCAGCACAAGACTCAGGAAGAGCTGATGTTGCAGTTTGAGTCTCAATGCAGGAAAAGACAGATGTCGCCACTCAAGGCAGTCAGGCAGGACTCTTATTCAGCTTTTTCGTTCTTCTCAGGCCTTGAATTTATTTGATGAAGCCCACACACATTAGGGAGGGCAATCTGCTTTACTCAGTCCACAGATTCAAATATTAACCTTGCCTAGAACACCTCACAGACTCTCCAGAATAATGTTTGACCAAATGCTTGGGTACCTCATGACCTAGTCAAGTTGCCACATACCTCATCACATTAACCATCATCATCACATTCCTTCTTTAGCATATGGTAAGTCTCTGTATCCACTACCACTTACCTCAAGTTCAGTATACAGAAAATGCAATGAATGTGAATGATGGAACATTTTCCTCATTATGCACAACTAAATAATGGTAGAACTTGATTATACTTGTTTCTTTGTTTGGCTTTCTTCCTTGAAGGCACATAATGAGACTCTGCTTTTCCTTTTACTTTCTGTTTAATTCTATCACAAGTTACAGGTTACTATTTGTGCTTTATTACGTATTTTGGTCAATCTCATTGTATTTAAAGATTTTTAGGTTAGAAAACGTGTTGCAAAATGTGTTTGTATTACATTTCGTTACAGTGCCTAAAACAATTCTACACACGTTGGTGTCACTCGGTCACTCTTGCATGTTAGTTGCTTTGGGTGGTAGGTAAATGTGGCATGGGTATGGTAGAGATGCCAATTAATTTTACTGCTGTATCATATGGCTATTGACTCACAAGGATTTTGCTGTTCAGTCAGTATTTCTAGATACTGAACTTCCCATTGGGTACTCAAGAGTCCACTGTTATGTTAACTATTGTCTTCTCTTCCTCTGAACACTTTCCCTCGAGTATTCACTTGTGATGTATTCCTAATCTATTCTCTTTCTGGTTTCTGTTAAATAAAAACAAAATATATTCAAGCTTCTAAAGATCTCCCTGCCCTCCAGTCTACTTGGCCACTTACCGTGGCTGACTTGGTCTTTCTATATGATTCTTTCCAGTACATTGTGACTGGAATAACTCACCTGTTTTAACCCAATTTATGCCATATTTCAGCATGGGTGTGCTACCCTGTGTATGAAATGAGACAATTTGTAAATTCAGGTTAACAAAGAAAATATGATAATTAATATAAATAAAAATGACAGGGATAGAATTATCTCAAAGAGTTACTGCTGGTGGTTTTAGATCCGTTAATTGGTATGAGAGCCATGAAAGACAATGGAGTCCTTAGAGGCAACAAGAAAAGAGGAGGATTATTAAAGGAGCAGAGGCAAAATGGATCACTACACTACTTGTCCACTGAGAATGTAATTTTAAACATTTGCCATATAGAAGACTGAGTAATGATAATTGTTATATTCTAACGTACCTATATCTATAGGATAATTAATAGAAGTCCATTTAATGTACATTTTTATTCATTCTTTCAAATATGCAGTTCCTGTTAATACTTGTTTTATTATAATTGTGTGCTTGTTTTTTTCTTTTTGTGATGCAACAGAAAGGCAAAAATGGTCATGAGTTCAAAATTATTGGAAAACAAACACTTCGTTATAAATAATTCTGTGATGGACTGGATGGGAAAAAAATGACAGGCAGAAGGCAAGAGTGGGTTCAAGGGTTCTATTTTCAACTTGAGATAATCTTATTATTTGAGGTAGGCAATACAAAAGTAGAAGTAAACGGGTAGATTGGCTGGAGGCAAAGGAAAAGTGTAACATGAAGTTAATAAAAAATAAAGCTCATGGTTACATGTTTTCCAGACCCTTTCCAAGACCCTGGGTGGTGATCTTAGTAGAAATAGGTTCATAAGATTATGTTTTTGATATTTCATATTTTTGCAAAATTTGCTTAAGTGTTTTCTTCAAATTGGTTATGATTGCTATCTCTTTCCACTTAAACTTCCTTTCTTTCTCATTTCTTCTTATGCTGGCACATATTGAAAAGGCTGGAATATTAGTGGATTGTGACCAAAGAGAATCTGAGTTGGGGATACATTAATTTTTAGAGGGATTACATAGTTATAGTCACTTCTATATTTAGATAAACTTATTGCTAGCCATCCTCCTGTGGAGATATTTCAAAATGTTTCTGCTCTCCATTTCATGCCAATACACCCACACAGTGATACAAAGTCAGGGGGGCAGAGGTCATTTTACTGTAGCATATTCTTTGTTGTTTGGCCCCGGTCATATGGCTTTGTGTAGGAGAAACAAGATTTGAGATATATTGAGCCAGAATCTAATTTGTGGAAAATTCTTCCAATCATCAGGTGTATAAAATTTTAAGTGTGGGAACTTAATTCTTATTGATGCCTTATTAAAATTTCTTGCTTTTCTTGTTAGGAATATACTCAATAAAGTAGCACAGAAATTATGAACATGTTATATTTTTATATTTTTTCTTTCTTTTTAAATACAGAATTTAAAAGGATTTCTGGGTTTTCAGGGCACACAATTGTAACAGTCCTATGATAGAAAGTTCCTGTCTAACAGTTCATGTATGAAAGAAACTCGATAGAGATCTTTCAACATTTAACACAATTTCTAAGAATTACACACACCCAGTTTGGCCATCAGAGGGGCTTCGTGTTCCATAGGAAGGGGGCAGCACTACTTCTTCCACCAACGTCCATAACTGGTTGGAGTAGTCTAGGAGTGTGTCCTCTGCATGAATACACAGGTAAATTGGAAGGATGGTAGCTGAAACTGTCAGTCGACTATGCTCCCCAAATCAGAAGATCTGAGTTGTACCTTTTTATAGCCACCATATTACAGCTCTTATGTTTCAATATTTCCTTTTTTCATGTGAATTTGAGAAATAGCTTCTCCATTGTTTCCATGTCCCCTTTTCCAAGTGGAAACTTAAAACAGGAAGTTTGGTGTGAAGAATTACAGATGCTGATACTATACACCCCTGGCCTTGGGGTGAACTCAGGTTGCAACCGGTGCTTATTCTCTTGCTCTTCCACTAATATCTCAAATTTATCTTACCCTCATCTATCACTGAGGGTGATGTACATCTGGTGATGTAATTCAAATCAACATTCCAGAAGAGTCTTAGATGAATCATACCCCTCTCAGGCCAGAGGTGCTGCACTTGTCCATTGACAGATAAAACAGAGTGATTGAGTACCAGGAGGCACTTGAATGGATCTCCTGGGCTCCACATATATTTTTGCTCTGAACTTATTTATTAAAGTAGCTCTATTGCCTCCTGATGATCAGAGACAATTACTCCTTCAAACCTGGTGACTGCTTTACTTATCTGTTGGTTTTTGCAATGAGAAATCCAAAGTATTCTGGTGGCTGTCATACCTGGTAGTTCAATGTGACCTTTGTGTGCCCTGGAGAGACTTTCACCCCCTTTGGAGACTATGATCCCCAAGTCTAAAGAGCTCAAAGTTGTGAATGTTGGGATCATCTCACAAATTTCCACCATGAGTCATTGCAGGTGATATAAGAGAGAACACTTCTGTTTCAGCATTTTGTTCCTGCATCAGTTATTATTTCTTTTCTATGTTTTGGAAATCCCCTTATTTTCTAATAATGTGTTGTTTTTATTAGGAACGTAAAATCATATAAAGATCTCTGATACAATAATTATACATAATTTTTAAGGATAGAACTTCCTTTCAGAGCTTTGCTTCCAAACTATTGCTTCAGCTAAGGCTTGAGCAGGTCATTCCAGGGTTCCACGTGGATGGCTACTTCTGGATGGTATACTGGGAGGTCCTATGATCATAACCCACTCCAACACACTCCTCACTGTAAAGTGAGTAGCCTATTTAGATGCTATGCTTACTTTTGTGGATCAGGCATCAGGGAGTTACAGAAGTCCCATGGTAATGATACTGGCTGAGGCTCTGAAGGCAAGAATTCATACCTATGCTCAGAAGATATATTTATCCCCATGAAGACAAACTATTGGCCCTTCCAGGATGGAAGAGGTTCAATATAAATGACTTGCCACAAAGTTATAGGTTGTTTTCTTCAAGGAATAGTTTTGTATTGGAAGTTTCACATTGATCTCTGTTGGTTACAATTTGGACATTCAAGGCCACAGTAGCTAGATCGACATTGGTAATTTAGAGTCCATGCATACTTTTACATAAAACCTGTGCCTCTGCCACTGTGGCCAGTCTTTTCATGTGCTCAGCATGACATTTCTGGAATGGTTTCTTCTTTGTGGTAAAGGATACAGAAAGCGTTGTTCTGTTTTTCACATTAAACAACATATCTTGGTATGCTCCTAATTATTAAACCCTAAAACCTCACTAAACTGGCATGCTCCTGGAGACTTTGGTAAGACACATACCACCCAGAAGGTATATGATGAACTTCATAGGTTTAGCTAGCTACCTTTTGCATGACCTACTGAATCATCATGATGTCATCAATATAATGGACCAGTGTGATGTTCCATGAGATATCCAGGTGGTACAGATCTCTTCAGATTATAGATATAGGTAAAATGATTAACATCCCCTCCAGAAGAATAGTAAATAGATATTATTTCCACTCCATATGTATTAAAAGTATTTATAATTCTCTTTTGTAAGTGAAATAGAAAATGATGCATTCACCAAACCTATTGCTATATGTCATGTACTTATATATTGAATGTGCTTAGTAATATTCTCTAGAAATGACACTACATCTGCACAGTGGCTGCCATCAGTGCTTCTACTTGGCTAAGCTTGTTGTAGATTCTAGTGAATATCCAGGATTCATTCTGTGTCTGTGGGGCTGGAATGGCAAGTTAAACAATTATATGGCAGTGACCACTGCTCCTGTGTACTTTAAGTCTTCAGTGCTGGCACTGGAGTATAATATCATTTTGATTTAGTCTCAGAGGTTTCTACTTTGGCTTTCCCACTATAATAACTTTTTCCAAAAGATCAAAGATACAATGTGGTGGTTACTCTACTGCTAGTTACTCTCTGTACGCACAGAAAACGGGAAAATGACCATGGAGTGAATCCATGGAAAAATGAGTCTACTATGAGTTGGATTTCAGCCAGAATCCATTTATGATTTGGTCCCTGTTAAGTCCTCACTCTGACAGCTAGGTCATGATGGGAGATTGGGTTTTTAGATATCAGTTGTGTTCAATAGTCCTCAAAATGTCTGAATATTCACATTTCCTGAGTGTATAGAGTCATCCAATCATCACAGGTACCTTTGGAATAGGACTGAGGGGATCACTTTTTATTAGTTTTTATTAATTTAATAGTTATTTTGGTGTTGCAGAGTCCTTTTTTCCAGGGTTCCTAGCTATCTGTTCAGTTAATGGATTTTGAATCTAAAAATTGGTTAAAATCTCAGAACTAAGCAAGTAATTTATAACTTTTGATGGGGATGACTGTCCTCAGCCTCCTGCTTTTTCATTCTTATCTTCTTGTTATAATTGTTAAGAAGCATCCTTGGGTTTTTTGTTTGTTTGTTTGCTTTTTGAATTTTTATAAAATGACTTCTTTTTTTTTGGATAGACACCTGTACTCATATGTTTATTACAGTGCAATTCATAATTGCAAAGATGTGGAATCAATCTAAGTGACCATCAACTGAAGAGAAAATAAAGAAAAATGCAGTGTGTATATGTATATGTATGTATATAAATACACACACAGAGACACACACACACCATGGAGTACTACTCAACCATAAAAAGGAATGGAATAATACCTTTTGCAGTAAGTTGGATGGAACTGGAGACCATTATCCTAAGTGAAGTATCTCAGGAATGGAAAAACAAATACAGGTGTTTTCACTTATAAGTGGGACCTAAATAAGGGATATAAATGATCATAAAGCTGAGGGATAAAAATTCTACCTCTTGGGTGACAGATACACTGAAAGCCCTGGTTTCAGCATTATACAATTCATCCACCTAACAAAAAATACTTGTGCCCCCTAATCTGCTGAAATAATAGAAAAAAACTATCCTCGTACTCTGCCCATCCATTTTGCTCTTAGGAATACAAAATTGTATTAATCATACCTGAAAATTCCTCCAAATTCTACTTCTTTGGTTTCCCCATTGAACATGCCATCTATTAAAGTAATGGATTTGGCCTCCCGGCTTCTGGTGATTCAGTGCCGCCATATGGCCTCTGTTACTTTAGAGCCTTATCATTCCCCTACATTAAGGAGCCCAGATCTGAGACTGCCTGTCCTAATTCATTGCTGTCCTACAGAGAGGAGACATTATTGAAATTTTTAGTGGTTTTGACTGTACTCTCCCTAGTACATTTCTAACAGCTTTGTGAGTCTGTGTTCTCTCATGGAACATAATCCCTTGGTATGTCTTCTGACATCACACAAAATATCTATAAGCACATACTCACTTCCCCTTACTTCATCCTGTACCATCTTCCAAGACAACTCAGGAATTTCTATTTTGCTTAGTACTGAAAACTTACTATGGGTTTCCAAGATAGAGCCACCATAGTGACAAGTTTGCCTCATCTCCAGGAGTTTTTGCAAGATGTTAAATCCCATGCCATGAGAAAGTACCCCCAAATGGATGTCACGTCTCTCTACTTTTTAAGTTCTAACCCCCTCGCTCCTCAATTTAACAAAATCCAATCCCAGGGTACTGTCTTGGCTTCTGTCACTCGATGCAGCCAATTCTTGCAGCTCCTTTAGTATACAAATCTCTTTCCTCCCCTATGAGGTCATCTGTGCTTCTATAGCAGGATGTCTGACAAGTGCATGTTCATGATCATCACAATTTCACATTTAAAATAGTGTATTCTTTTTCTTAACAAGTACCTCTTAAATTGTATGTTCTTAATTGCATAACATCTTGATCAACTGTTGGGAAGAAAGATGGTATTGTAGTGTTGTACATCCATGATCTTCTGTTAGTATGTTCTGCAAATCAGAAAGATTAGACCTGGGTTTATAAAAATGGGTAAGAATTAAATTCAGAGAACATGAAGGACTTTCTAAGTAAGGAGAAAGAATATAGAAAACAAAACAAAACAAAACAAAAAAACCCCAATGGCATTGGAAAGCTGAACCAGTTGGTTAAAGCAAAGAAAAGGACACAAAGAAACAGAAACCTGAAAAGAGTTTTGGAGCCAGAGTTCAGATGAACAAAAATATCAGATAAATTCCATGCTGAAAATGACATTCTGGGAAGATGTGTCTGGTGGTTCTGTAAATATTTTGGAATGTGGAATCTGACCTTCTGCAAAGTGATGGAGGTAGAGGAGATGGTGAATTTGATGAGCAAAACATGATTAACTCACAAACAAATTCACTAATCACTTCATTTAGAGTCAAAGCTAGCTCAAAAATTTCTCACACATATGAGCTTTGGGAACAATAAACAAACACTGTGCCAGTAAACCATTAATAATTGCTTCTCCAGAAAAGAAGGAAAAGAAAGAAACAAAGAGAACTGATGCATTACATTTGCCAATATATGTGGTATAAATACAATGTTGCCGATTTCAAACCACCAATGTGCTCACATTTTCAGATATTGGTCAAATCTAGGAGTTTTCCTTATTGACAGTCTAATATGTCTTTTCTGGGGTTTCTAAACCTTTGAAAAACTATTGTGACATTGTAACAGCTATGTTTTTGTAATATCATAATTTTCAGAATAAACTAATCTTTCTTACAAAGTAAGCACTTCCAATTTTCATTTTATGAAACTATTTTTCCTCTATATGAATGAACTTAACCAAGTTAAATGCTTTGTCTTGTGGCCCCTGGCAGAGTAATTATCTAGAAAATGAAAATTCTGTTATATATCCTTATAATTCTTGTTTTGTACAAGCATAAAATCATATAACTCAATTCAGCATCTTTTTTGAAATATATAACTTTAAACTTTTGAAGTAATTAGAAGTCAGGAAAATTGAATTCTGTGAAGCTAACCACCTAATTACAAAAATTCTAGTTTCAAATATTTGCTGATTAAGTATTTGGAATTCTACCTTTCAAAAACTTGAACTTCTATTACAGCTTCTTCTGTGTATGTGTGTATGTGTGTGTGTGTGTGTGTGTGTGTGTGTGTGTGTGTTAAAGTCATTTTACCAAATGCACTGATCTAAAAATACCTTTAAGCTGAATTTTCTTATACTTGTGATAGATGAATTTAGCAGTTAATTTGTCTTACATTTTGATGTTTTATCTGTGTAAAATAAGTAGTTTGAATATCAAATTTGAAGTTGAATCTCTTGTACTTAGGTAGGTTTTCATAAGGAATTTGCATAGACCAGTGACTAAGAATTTAAAACGTAGATAATATCCTCAAACTATGTAGGTTAAAAAAAATTAGTTTTTTCTAAATATGCAATTTCATTAAAGCATATGAACTTTATGTTAACAGTTCTCCTAATGATTTCTGATAATTTTTTCTCTTCATAATTTCTTACATTCTTTGACATCATGAGAGCTAGCACAATTAACATATGACGTTTGGTTACTTTGCAGATGCACAGTAAGATGTGCAGTTTGCAAACTAAAATTAGATAAAAATAATCTTTGATCAAGTTCACCAAGTATGATAGCTTTCATAAGCAAATCTCATTAGAGGTTTTAGATCTCTTATATGTACCTGGGTCTTGTCTAGATATAGATTTAATGAACAAACTATGAAAGAAACCCTTGCTTGGTGAAATGCTCCCTTTGTTTGATCAACAGCAGTTCTTGAGTTTAGATTGAACACTAAACTTATGAAACACAACAGCCTTCAATAAGTACTGCATATATTTAATATTTAGACTTTACAAGGTCAACATGTTGAGCACATTTCCTTCTACAGAAAGACAAGTCTACTTTTGTAAATAATAACAAATCAGACGATATCTTACTATTTACGAAGTCAGAACACAAAAAGTTAAATATATGAAATATTTGATACTAAGACAAACTGTTGATACATAAAATAAAAATTATATTTCAGCTAAGATTGAATTGCTTAAAACCCATCAGCCGCAACCCATTACATCTATCACCTCCTTAGGAAAGGCATTATGATGAGATGGGATACCAAATGTCTGATGGCTGAGGTCCCTTCCCTCCCACATAGTGACTAGGAAGGTATTGCCCTATTTTATCGTCTTCGGTTACAGATGCAAACATATGTATTTGAAAAATATAACAAAGAAAGCTTAAATTTAAAGAAAATTAAATTTTGAAATAATTTAGAAGTTTTAAAAAACCTTCAAAATGTCTCCCTCCTGCCCCTTTCTCCACCCTGATCTCACTCTCATGGGATAATTGTTTTGAATTTAAGTTTTCCTTATTGTAATCATCATGTTTCTAAAGATTTTGCCTCTATTTCTTGATTTATCTATTTGAGCAGTATTTCTTGACTCTCATATATGAAATTATAAGAAATTTAGTACATTTCTTCAGACTCCCACCTGTTTTCCCTGCTTCTTCCATCCTTTGATTTTACAGGCATCACAACATAGGTAACTTCCCCTGTGGTCACCTTTATATTTAAGAACTAAACAATATAATTAACTCTGTTCATCATCAAAGATGGGTGGATTAGAAAGACATGGATGGGCCCATAACAGCTAAATAATTGGAAGAGAAATCTTTGACAGCAAAATATTTCTACTAATTTTCAGTAGAGGAAACAAAGTAGAAGTCACAGCACAGAACACCTCAACAGGCACTACGATGGCAGAAGGAGTTAACCAGGTTATCTAATCTTAGTCAGCAGGGACAGCTGAGAGTGAGGTTGAGAAGTAGGGCTGGCAATAGAAAGGTTCCTTGAAGTTCTATTTATGATATGACTGTGCTTTTTGGTCATCCTAAACTTTCCTCCCCAGAGTAGAGCTAATGTGGAGTTTATTATCGAACAAAATCTGTATGTCCCTTTTATAAAAGAAAAAAATGAATAATTTTCTGTAGAAATAGCTCTGGTGTAGCTGTGAATGCCTCAGGACAAAGCCCAGCTTTTCTGGCATTTCAAGAACTTAACATGCTTAGGACCATGCACTGTTACCTAAGCACTGCCATTAAACAAACATGCATATCACTCAGACATTATTCTCAAGAGAGAAGCCAATCAAGAGATAGAACTGTTCACCTAATAGCACAGGAAACCTATCCCCAATGTCTTTCTACCTTTTTTATCCATAACCTTGATATTATTAGAATCAGTTGAGATATGGGTAAAATCACTAGCATGACAAGGAGAAACAAACAAAAACTTAAACCTGGAGAGAATAAAAGAGATAATTATAAACAGAAGGGGACTTTAAACAAATTCCAATTAATATACTCAGTGTCATGCAAAATACTTCTTTCAAGCCCCTAACTTTTGCAGTAATTAGTTTTGTAGCAATAGTAATTACAATCTTCATCACTACATAATCAGCTATTCCTTAATTTTTATCACATACATATAGAATTGTGATAACTTAACAAATAAATACACATGAATGTGACAGGTCAAAAATAATATGAATATACTTAATCATCTATGTTATAAGACATCAACTTTGAGTCAAACCATGGAAAGCATTCTATGATCAAAAATACGGATTTGATTTTAAGTGCTAAAGCTATTTCAAAATTACAGAACATTTCAGTTCATTTTCATATTGATTCCATCATGACCTCTTCTTTTTTTGTACTTTCTAATTCTATTTATTATATTTATTATTATTGCACAAACAATATATAAATATCTTCCTGGATTCCTGGAAACACTGTGATCAATGTTTAATCTATTTTCTTTTATAAGCTATTCTACCTGTATTATTCTAAATTTCTGATTCAATTTAAGGTAATTGCTTTGTGAGTCTGTTATACATCTGTCACCACAGATTTGTTTATGGGTATGTATATATACATACACACATATAATATATATGTACATATAAACATATCATATATAACACATATTTATTGGTACAATATTTTCTTTAAAAAGTGTTTTAGACAATCTACAATATACTTTATGTCTGAATTCTTGGAGTACATTATTTAACACATTTCTGAAAAATTCTGAGACATTTGCACTCTCAATTTTTCATAATATAGAATTTAATTGAAGAATATACATTTGTTCCTCAAAACTTTGAACAAGATTGCTTTTTTTTATTATGTTTTTTTGCACACAATGTTACTGATGAAGAACCTGATTCTGTATTTTTTTTTTCTGAAATCTATGTTTAACCCAAACATGCCTAGATCTGATTCTGTTTTCATTTACCCTGCTTTTCCAAATTTGTAAATAAAGGACTATGCCATCAATATAGAGAACTAATGTGTGTTTTGTTTTTAAAATTACGAGTCTCCTCCAATCTGCTTCTCCACAAATGGGAGGCAACCATAAGCATAAAGGAATAGTCTTGCAGTTGTCACTGTGAAATGCAAGGGTAGGGGAAGAGGTAAGCAGTTTGGGGGACCTACTCACTCCGAATTCCAGTTTTAGAAGGACTTCATACTACAAATACAGCACTTTCTGTAGTTCCCTCATGGGGAGAACTGCTTTCCCCCTTTACCTCTTCTGTAGCTTCAAATATGGGCTCACCCATCAGAATGATGATCAGTCATCTATATCCAGAAATCTGCTGATTGAATCTTTCCCCATGATCAGTAGGGTTGTAGCATTTCTCTCTGTTGAGAGTGTTTTCTGTTGATACAAGAGGATATTTACTTGTTTATTTATTTTAATAGAGGAAAGTAAACATTTTTACTCTCTTGTCTTCAATCAGATGGCCTTGCTTATTTTATTAAAATTCCTTTCATACTTTCTAAAATGAATAGCATCCAAAGAAATAACAGGATGTTGTTTAATGGCAGATGTATCTGAGGGCATGTAAATGGAAGTAATAAAGCCATTAGCACCTTTGCTCAAATTGTTAAATCACAATCCATTTTGTTGATGGCGAGGAGAAAGGCATGCCTGCATCAGTCATGCTAGTGTTGAGGCTGTGACTCACGTGAATGAGAGCGTGCAATGCCCAAGCCATTCCTGTTGCTGAAACGCAGTCATAAAATGCTGAGATAACACACTGGATAATGGTGGGGGCATGGCACACTTGCAGTGCTCTGCCAGCTCTAGCTCTCCTCCTTTTTGTCAGTCCTCCACTACAGAGTGTGATGACACAGCGGTAGACAAACACTGGGCATCGCAGAGGCATGTCCTCTTCTGGCAGTGGTTATGAGGGGCAGTATTTAGAGGATGGTGGCAGTAGCAAGGAGGAAGCTGTGTCATGATGAATTTTGGTCCGCTTTTCAGGGACCATGTCTAAAACATTTTTTTTTAATTCTACATATATGTCATGCAGTGAATCTATTTTAAGTTCCCCATAAACCATTTTTAATCTTTCTTATTGTGTTTTTTTATATATTTTTTAAAAACACTTTTTATTTTGAGAAAATTTTAGACTCACATGTAGTTGTAAGAATGGGACAAAGGAATCTCATGCACCCTTTGCTCAGTTCCCTCCAATGGTAATATATTGTGAACTATGGTATATCACAGACAGGATATTAGTAGTCACACAATAAAGATACAAAACATTTTTTAAATTTTTGACATCTTTTGGACATTACTCTGCATTCACAAGGAAAGAGATAGCAAATCACATTAGATTTTTACAATACCATAATTTTTCAGTGTTTCTAAAAACAAACAATATCAAAACATTGTATTTTTGATTAGTACTTCTCTTTGAACACCTGACAATCTAAGAACATTCCTCCCTCTTTGGGTATAATCACTGCCACTAGCATCCAAGTCAAAACATCTGCTGGATTCCAGAGCTTGCTTTGGATGCAAGTGTTGGAAAGATATTTGGAAACATTGACCACCCCTCTAAATAGCTGTCCTTTAATTCGGTCCTTGTTAACTACTTTTGCATTTCCCACGATGCCCAATACCGGTTTTCTAGCAAAATGATGTCTTCTTTCTGAATGAACTTACATTTCGGATGCAATTCATTCATTTAACAATCAATTGTTCTGCATATCTGCCATATGCCTGGCTCCATATTAAGTATTGCTCATACAAAGATTACTAAACTATGACAAGCTTTCAAGTAGTTCACAAAATAGTAGGGAGACAGAAAACTAAAAAGACATGGCAATATGATTTTTACAATTGCTTAATAGAAACAGAAGTGAAATATTGTTTTATATGGTCCAATGAGATATAAGTTGCTGAAAATCACAAGAAGACAAATTCTGGCTTAGAAAGATAAACCATTTAATGGTCCTAATAGGATGAGCTGGTGAGTCTCTGTCACTGTAGCATTTCAGACATAGACTGCAACCACTTGGTGGGGATCTAATAGAAGAAATCCAAACATCATATGAATACTTTCACTAGAATCCTTTAAAAGATTCTTCAAACCCTGAGACTTTACGAAATCCATTCACAGCTCTGCCTGGGGCTACTACCTAATTTTGAAACCTTTGGCTTCTAAAATCTTGAGTTATCTTTAAGTATTAATAGATGATTGTTAGAGCAAAGGTATTAAGTGTCACTTTAACACTTCCCTATTATTCTGAAAAGAGTGTTTTATCCACCTAGTTCAATTCTTTCTTGATGGAAAAATGATTCAGTCTGCTTTTTAGCTTGACAGAACAAAATAATATAGAGGATGATTATGTGTATACTTTTTGAATCCTTTGTCTATATAATATATAATAAAATACATTTAAAAGTTTATTTGAAAAAATTGGCATTATACTTTTTTTCCTTTCAAGTACTTGGCTATTTATAAAACTTGAACATGAACAGGATATTTTTTAATGCTTTCACCTGGAATTGATATCAAACTTTCATAGTTCAGATAAACAAAGACTTTCTATAGAATCTGGCTTTAGGAATTTAAAACAGTTTTTTTCACAATTAATGTATTTTCATTTTATTATTATAAAATTGCCAATCTATTTTTCCCCACAATTCTGTATATTTTATATATTTTGGGATCTTTCTCAAATACCTCTTTCATCTCATGTTAAAAATTTGACTATCTCATTGTAGCAAATATTCTTTTCCATATTAAACCAGGAATCTATATTAAACAAATCGTAAAGAAATAACCACAATATAATGTGATTTGTTCTAAATAAAAAGCCTGTACATAGTACCTTGGATTCCTAATAGGCAATTTTTATAATAAATTAATTACAAAATTGAACTATATCCTTGTCC
The DNA here is from genome assembly GCA_004363605.1 of Indri indri. Lineage (NCBI taxonomy): Eukaryota > Metazoa > Chordata > Mammalia > Primates > Indriidae > Indri > Indri indri. The sequence goes on along the minus strand of RJWJ010005057.1, from coordinate 25,835 downwards.
TCTTATCTGCCTTCAATAAATTTGTCACTCATAGACTCTATAAATGGACATTTAAAATTTATTTCAAAAGTTCGTACATTTAGTTGCAAGAATTATATGTAAAATCATTTACATTGAATCCCACCATACGATTATTTAGCTAAAGGTGTTTTGAATTCCTTATTATGTGTTAATATTTATTCAATTTGAAGGTATTATTCACAAATAAAACACAGTAACCAAAAAATATGCTGTTGTATGCACATTTCGGCAGGCAATTTTTTTAAAACCATACTTAATTTTTCAGAAAATTGAGTTTTAAATGTCAATTTCCATTTTGCTTATATCAAGCTTTGCCACATTTATGAATAGTTTATTAGCCTACTTTATTTGGCTCACATATGGTTGCTTTACTGTATTTTTTCATTTTCTAGTTCACAGAATTCTAAATAACTTTTAAGAATGTAGCAAATTCTGGTGATGTACTGAGGGTCATTGGATCATTATTTTCCCCTTTTTATGTTTAATCTTTCTGGATTTCTTAATATTCCCCAATGGAAGAAATTTTATATACAGATTATTATGATAATCATCTATCTATAATCTTAAATATTTTACTTCTTCCCTTGATAAAGTGTAAAATCGCATAAAAATTTTACTTTTTTAATGTTTGTTTGTAGAGATTTGGAATGTAAAATCATATATGCAGTCAGAAACAGGAAGAGATAGAAGCTCGTGACACAAGAGAAACAGAAATTTGGTCCTTTGGAGTGGACAGCTAGATATGGCTATCTCTGTAGCAATTAATTGCCTTTCCCAGTAAGGGAAATTTTCAGTATGGATTCAAATTTCTTTCTTTTGTTTTTAAAATAAGGACTGTAATTGTCAAAAGTATATCCTTTTTAGTTTGTTACAAATATATGTCTCTATGTGTACATGTGTGTGCATACATGTATATATACACACATATATATACACACACATATACATATAAAAAATGTCTTTGCTTTCTTTCCTTTTCTTATTTGATTGATATTTGAATTTTACAGTTTTCCTTCTGTTATTGATGTCTATTCAGGAAAGATAGTTGGTATAATTTCAGTCTTCTCAAACTTCTTAAGACTTGTGACCTAATATGGTATCTGTATTGGAGAATGTTCCATATACCCCTGAAAATAAAGTGAATTCTGCTTTTGTTGGGTGGAATATTCTATATAGATCTGCTAGGTTCATTTGGTCTATGGTGTTGTTCAAGCCCACTGTTTCCTTATATATTTTCAGTCTAGATGTTCTAGCCACTATTGAAAGTGAGATATAAAAGTCTCCTACTGATATTACGCTGTCTCTCCCTCAGTTTTGCGAATGTGTGCTTTATACATGTAAGTGCACTGATGTTGGGTACATACATATTTATAATTGTTATATCTTCTTGGTGAATTGACCCTTTTGTCATTACATAATCACCTTCTTTGTCTCTTGATAGTTTTGGACATAAAGTCTATTTTGTTTGATATAAGTATAGCTACCTTTGCTCTCTTTTGGTTACCATTTGCGTGAATATCTTTTTCCATTCCTTCGCTTTCAGCATATGCATATACTTAAATCTGAATTGAGTCTCTTGTAGACAGCACATAGGTGGATCTTGTTTTTTTATCCATTCAGCTACTCTGTGTCTTATGATTGGGGAATTTAATCCATTTACATTTAAAGTGATTATTGTAGTAAAGAACGTGTTATTGCCATTTTGTTAATTGTTTTCTGTCTCTCTTGTAGTCCTTTTGTTTCTTTTTTTTCTCTTGTTTTCTTCCTTTGCGTTTTGTTGATGTTTAATATTGATGTGCTTTGATTCCTTCCCCTTTATTTGTCGTATATCTTCTATAGGAATTTTTTATGGTTAGTATGAGGCTTACATAAAACATCTTTTAGTTATTGTAGTCTATTTTAAGCTGATGATAGCTTTAATAACATACAGAATCTCTACACTTTTACCTCCCTTTGTTGTTGATGTTACAATTTATATCTTTTTATATTGTGTATCCATTAACATATTTTTGTAGTTATAATTATTCCTAACACTTTTTGTCTTTTAGCTTTTGTATTATAATAAAATAAAAATGATTTACATACCACCATCACAGTATTACAGTATTCTATATTTGACTATATATTTACATTTGCTCATGAATTTTATACTTTCATATGTTTTTGAATTGCTATTCCTAAGGAATTATAATTTCCTTAAAATGATTATACTAATTCTTATTAATGTGTTTCTAGAAATGTATGTAGTTGGTCTAAGCTTCATGGGAAGAGACTGGGGACCAATAATCAAAACACCAATGCTATACACCAATTTAGGGTCTGGTAAATGTAAGAAGGATCAGTTGGCCTTATTTTTAAATTTTGTCATTAGCCCTCTAATGGGTATTAAATTACAAAGCAACTCTAATAAATTCATGTAATAAGCACAATTTATATTTGCCATTACATTTTTCTTCCAGAGCCACATTATTCCCAGCCTCTATCTCCTACATCCCATTTTCCCATAGTCTGTTAGTACAGGGACTTTCCTCCACCTTCCTCCAGGTACCATCTATTAACTACTATCAAAATTCTCAAGTACTTTTCCTGTCATTAAGAGTGTGATATTATCCATACTGTGTAGTTAAAAGGCTGTGGTCTCTGCATTCAAACCCCAGGTCTGTCTTCCATTTCTGGTTATGTGAATGCAGACAAGTTATCTAATCTCTTAGAACCTCAGTCTCCTCATCTGTACAATAGCATAATACATCCATTTGCAATATTAATGCACCACTGAGATGGAGCACATCAGAGAAGGAGTTTGGCACCCAGTATTCATTATTTAGGAGACACTTTAAAAACTAAGTCTAAATTACTTGTCAATAATTTGTTTCCTGAGACTCTTACATTTTGATTATCTGGCTAAATAAGATTATTGTATTTTGAATGACTTGCTTTTGACCCAAATTAAAAATTGGAAGTGAAAATTTCCCTTAATATTGGGGATAATATCCAGAGATGTGACAAGAAGCAGGCACAGAAGACTCTAGGGTTCCATACCCACATTTCGTACTTTTGTTTGAGAATTGTCATCCCAATTGGAATTTCTAAACGTTAACTATCATGAAGTTGCAAATTTGCTCACATTGTACTCAGATGGTAAATAAAATTTAGATTAACTCTTGTGTAATTCACCTGATCTTACCCATGAGTGCCTCTCTCAAATTATTGGGAAGTGTAGTATGAAACGCACTAACATTCACATACACACATGTGCACTCACTGAGACACACACACACACACACACACACACACACACACACACTGCAAGAGCAGTATAGTGCAATTCGATAAACTAGAATGGCCAAATAATTTTTACTATTAGTTCATGAGATTCAATTTTTTCGTGATATTTCAGTGTTTCAGATTCAAATACCACCTTAGGATTCTTTCCAAGATAGTATCTGTATATAGAAGCTTGAGTAATCCTGTTTTGGGAAGTATACCCTGGCTAATATTCCCAGGGAAGAGATTAGGGCAGAATCTGTCCTTGGGCTTTCTGCAGATAAAGTTAGTGGCTGCTGCAATCTCTAATCTGGTTTCTCAGAGGAGTCACACTACCCCTCCCACCCCTTCCCAGGTATGGCCAGCACTTCATAACCCCCTGAAGTCTGACCCAGGTTATCTATTTTGGACCATGAATTTTAAATCAGAATAACTAGGCTCAAACACATCTTTATTAATCAAAATAGGAACCATTGCAATCAACAAATTTTTGCCAATGAGAAATAAATTTGTCTATTACTGAACATAAAAAATCCATGCTTGGGGATTCTGTGAACTCTTGGAAAACATTTTGCATATCCTGCTGGTTGTGGAAGCATTTTCCCTGCAAAAAGTGTTGAGATGCTTGAAGAAGTGGCGAGAGGTCAGGTGAATATGACAGATGAGGGAACACTTCATAGCCCAATTCGTTCAACTTTTGAAGCCTTGGTTGTGCGACATGGGATTGGGCGTTGTCGTGGAGAAGAATCGGGTCCTTTCTGTGGATCAATGCCGGCTGCCGGCATTGCAATTTTGGTGCATTTCGTCGATTTGCTGAACATACTTCTCAGGTGTCATGGTTTTGTTGGGATTCAAAAAGCTGTAGTGGATCAGACCAGGAGCAGACCACCAAACAGTGCTCATGACCTTTTTTGGTGCAAATTTGACTTTGCAAAGTGCTTTGGAGCTTCTTCTCAGCCCAACCACTGATCTGGTCATTGCCGGTTGTCATATAAAATCCACTTTTTGTTGCATATCAGAATCCGATCAAGAAATGGTTCATTGTTGTTTTGTACAAGAAGAGAAGATGACAGTTCAAAACTATGATTTTTTTGATTTTCGGTCAGCTCACAAGATACCCACTGATTGAGTTTTTCACCTTTCCAATATGCTTCAGTTGCCAAATGACCATAGAATGGCTGAGTTCTTTGGCAACTTCTCATGCAGTTGTAAGATGATCAACTTCGATGATGCTTTCTATTGGTCATTGTCAACTTTGGATGGCCAGCCACTGTGCTCCTCATCTTCCAGGCTCTTGACACCTTTGCAAAGCTTCTTGAACCACCACTGCACACTGTATGTTCGTTAGCAGTTCCCGGGTCAAATCTGTTGATGTTGCAAGTTGTCTCTGCTGCTTTATGACCCATTTTGAACTCAAATGAGAAAATCGCTCAAATTTGCTTTTTGTCTAACATCATTTTCTTAGTTTAAAATAAATATAAAATAAAGTGCAAGTAATAAGTCATTAGCCAAAAAACATAAAGTGAGAAATGTGCATTAAAATGATGTATAACATAACATTTATTTAAGAATGTATTCTAATATCAAACAGCAAATTTCAACACTGCTAAATCTGCAATTACTTGTGTGCCAAACTGATACTCTGCAGCTTTCAGTTATAGGGTAGCCTCCATCTTCCCTCAGTGAAATCCTCAGTAAGCTCGTCAAGCAGTACCTTCAGATTTTATACATTCCACCACAGAGCTTGCCAGAACTTCTGGATGTCATTCATGTGACACAGGAGCTGAAGGAGACCCTCAGGCCTTCAGCCTCACTATGCCTCACAGCACATTTTATTCTTGCGGGGATAAAAATGTGGGGAAATTCATTCTATAAATCTATCTCCCCACAACAACCCAAACAGAAATGGAATATTAGTGCCTCTACCTTTAACTTTGCCATCAACCTGTTGGGAGGGCAACAGACTGCTGGGACTGAAGCCTAGCAAAACATGAGAGGAGGCTACAGCAGGTCTTCTCTCTGCCTTCTTTAAAATCCCCACCCTCTGTCTCAAAATCACACTGGGTGGTAGGAGTCAGCTTTTCTTGTCCTCTTTCTACAATCCATGGAAACGGAAGAGATGTGTTCTCTCTTTTTCACTTTTCCTGGCTGAGACACTCATTTATATCCTATCCTGTCTTTCTGAGGTAACATCCATACTCTCTGCCTCTCCCATGTTTGCTAAGAGGGAAACCAGATCATTAAATAGGGAATAAAATTCAGATGGAATTTCAGATTTTTAAAGCTCATTACATAACCTTTATTAGTGTATTGACTATTGCTTATCTTCCCTGATTATATGAAAACAAATTTAGCAAATATTGAAGGAATTGGGGGAATTGACACAGTAAAAATAAATTTGGATTCCATTGTTTGTGATGAATGAATATACTTAATCCATATTTATGTGTGTCAGAAAAGGAAAAATTCAAAAGAAAATTTTAACAATGGCCTACGATGGCTGCAATTGTGCACATAGGTAAGAAAATCTAGGCCTGTAAAATACAGCTGAACTCTTTCCTGCCTGTGTAATGACGTTTGTTAAATATCTCACTGACAGGCACTGGTTTATAAACCTTTTTACCAGATTTCGGACGAAGGATGCAATCAGTCACTCTCTATCGGATGCTAAGACTCCCAGCCTTTCTCCTCTACCCACTCAACCACACGTTTACCTTATCTTAGGTATAACATCATTGAGCACCAACAAAAAGCACAAGAATATATTTTGTTGCTTCACTACCCACTTCTCCCACCTTCCGTGCCACACATATCCTGTGAGAAAATGCATGTATACTGTGCCTTATGTAACCTACTCCAGGACACATTCTTGGTCTGTGCTGAGTCTGTGTTCTTGTGCTTAAGTCCTCAAACTGGGCTCAGAACCAATCTAACTGTGATTTCTCTAAATTCTAATGCCTGTTCTTTTACTTTTTGGACAAAGGGTGGTTGGAAATAAGATTAGTGTAAGATGTGTAGTGTGTGAATATATATATGTGTGTATGTATATATATGTACATGTATTTATATGTATATTTATATTCATATATACTACATGTATATAGGTATAATGCACATTTATGCAATGTACATATATATAACAAAGTATATATAATGTACATATACTTGCATAATGTATAGATAATATATTCATATATATTCATTATTTTTCATTCTTCTTTCTTTCCATCTTGTATTTTGGAAATAATTTGAATGCAATTTGAATTTTAAACCTTAAACTCAGCAAGAATAGGGGAGTAAAAAACCAACTCTCGGTTATATCACCCTTTTGCAAGTCTGTTCCACAAGATGGTAGGATGAAACAAAAGGATGTTGGAGTCTGATAGCTCTCTTAAATATGACAGACATGTTAAAAGTGTTGATTTTTAAGGAGAAAATACTTTATTATCAAGAAACATATCTTGCACTTATGTTTGAATTTTTTTGTTGTTCAGAAAGCATTCGAGGTTTATTTCGATAGACAAGTTATCTCTTTTAGAAAAAGCTTTTCTAAAGCTTTTTAGAATTAGTCCTTAAAGAAAAAAAATGTAAATGTGAAAATATTTTACTTATTTTTTTTGCTATAGATTCCGCATGATTAAATTCTTTGGGTTTGTAACTTTTTATGACTCCTGAAAAAAATAATTAAAGATAACCTGAATGAAAGTGAGTTGAGCTCTTAGAAGTGGACATGACTATACTGCTGGCAAACTCATGTGCGAAGGGAAACAAATAAGAACCAGGGATCCCCTTTAAACCATTAAAACATGTTCTTAACGGCCACTGAGGATGATTGCTCTTCATACCCAATAATGATATTTAAGAATCAATTATGCAATAATTTAAAATAACATTTTAATATATTATAATACTTTGTTAGGATGGGAGACCTTAAAATATAAATAAAAGAAATGATAAAATGACATTATTATCATTTTATAACAAAATAGGCATCTAACTTAATGGTTTTTTAGAAAATTTCACATGCATATTTCAAGGAGAAAATTAAAAAGACCATGTTACTCTGATCATACTTTTTAACAGGTGAAGATTTTCAAGTATCAGTTTACAAAAGAGATGACAAATAAATAATATAAGACAGGAATTATTGAATTTGTTGGTGTAATTATCAGTTATTGAATTTTCCCTCATCATAAATAGGAAAAATATCAGGTGAAATAAAAAGAATACTAAGCTCCTGGATGACTTTTGAGGAATGTTTGAGAGACAGGCACACAGAAAGCACCCTTCAAGAGGATCCCAAATTCTTTTCTTAAAATGTACTTAAGTAATTAATTTTATTTATGATTGAAATATAATAATTACACATATTTAGGGGGTATAACATGATGTTTTTATACACGTATAAATTATGTAATGTTCAGATCAGGTAACATATCCATCGCCTTAAACATTTTTTATTTCCTTGTGGTGAGAACATTTAAAAATCATCCTTCTAAATATTTTGCAGTGTACATTATTATGCCTATTCATCCTACTATGCAATAGACCACCAGAACTTATTCCTCCTGTCTAACTGTAGCTTTGCACCTACTGACCAATCTCTCACCATCCTCCTCCCACCTCCTGTCCCTATTAAATAATTATACACATCGAATTTGTTGTCAATATCTGCAAGTATAAATTATAGAATGTCCATATACAATTAAATGTGTTTTTTATTAATGTAAATAATAAAATATGCCTAGACTATTAAGAATGTAAAACTAAAGTATTGAATGTAGAGTTATTTGAGAATAACTATTTAAACATTATTAATAAGATCTTTTGTGAAATGAAAGTAATACTAAGAATGGGGACCAATTGCTATGTAAAGATGGATGTTACTTAACCAGAAGGTTTTCCTGGCATGTTTGGTACATCTTGGTGGGTACATCTGGTATGAGTCAGGTAAGGGATAGAAATCTGCACAAGTAATGGATCCCACAGAAAGACAGAAGGGAGAGTATGCCATGGTCTTCCACGCCAGTTAGGAAAAGAATGCAACCTGCAGGTATGAGTGCAAAGTATAGGGACTTTATATGCTGAGGTGGCCCTAGAATTCTCAGTTTCTGAATATAGTCCAAACACTGTATATTTGATTTTTTGTGTTCTATAGTATTTTGTGTTTATTTAAATCTCTTTATCATGTCTTGAAAAAACAAAGTATCCAACTATGTCTAAAAATTGTCATTATAGTTGAGACTGAAGGCATGAATCATATGTCTCATCCCCCTACTTGCACCTCATGGTTTACATTTTTATTGTTTCTTCATCTGAAATGCAATCTGTTTAGCTATTAGAGCATTACTTTTCCCAGTGCTATTATATAATTAAGGATTTCTCAGCACTTCCACTGTAACCCTTATTTTTCAAGGATTTTTAACGGTACTATAAGAATTTGAAAATTAAAATTCAATGTTTAAAGGGTAACAATATATTCTTCCCAATTACAATAGGAAAAATAATTGGGAGATTTGGACTGATGGATTAGTTGAGAATGGGAAGGTATTTTCATGACGTTTAGGCTAACATTTGAAGATTTTATATATGTTTAAATTCACCAGAGTATATATAAGTGATATCCTATGGAAAATTCATATGCAGTGAACACATAATTAACTTATAAATTCACGAATCCAGTTTTTGGTTGTAGTGTATGCTTTGATGCCCCTCCTTCTGTCTCCTTTTCCCAGGGAGAGCCTTTAATCCAGGCTATGTTGAGTGTCGTTGTTCACACTCGGAGCTCCTCCATCTTCCTGGAAAATAGCTCTCAACAGGTAGAGAAAAGTTGTGCCTATCTTACCGAAGAACATTTCCCTCTTCACCAAAGGAGTACAAAAATCTGGGACCCTGGCATTAGATGGTTTGAATTATTTCCTGTATTTGTGCTTCAGAGCTTTCTGTGGTCCAAAGCTGAAGTTAACCCCCATTCCAACACATCTTTATTTAGCTTTCTTCTTGTGATCTTCCCTACTTCCTATACTCTTTTCCTGAGAGCACTCCCTTAGTCAATCCCTTTTGCAAAAACACTGCCTGTTTTTAGGGAACTCAAGCTGAGGCATTAACATACTTCCTTTTGTTTTTTAATGGAAGTTCACTTAAGCTGTGAGCGAATGATGCTAAAGATTCTTCCCATGAGATATCTTGTAGTGCAACTAGGAAGCTCAGTCTGCATTTGTACATGTTTCATGCACTCCTAAAATACCTTTCCACCTTCCCAAGTGATTTTGCCAAATCCTGGCTTGGTAGGCTGGGAGCCTCATGCTACCTGCAGGTCAAGTCACTGGCCACTCTGGTACAACATATCGCAGTACTAGGTTGCACCTGATGTTTCTCCCAATGCCACCAACAGAGAATGAGGTCTTGCTACCTGCTCATGCTAGGTCATTTTTTTCTTTTGTTTTTATTAGTGAATGTCCTGCTTTCTGTTTTTGAAAGGGAGGTACTTGTTACATTGACTCTCTGAAGTGTAGAGAAAATAGAGATCTTTCAGATTTTACCACCCGTAAATGTGCACTGCAACATGGGTCTCACATATTATGAGACAAGACCATGTCAGAGGTGGAAGTACCAAGTACCAAAACTATTTTGGTTTATTTTAATACAATTATTAATAATAATGTTTTGGTAAGAAAATAAATAACCTGGGCCCACTTAAAACTGTATGGGACACAATAACTTACCGTATCAGTATGATATATTTAACAAAGTATAACTGGTACCTGTGACTCCAGGCTTGTTTCACTCCTATAAATTTTCCACACTGCTGCAAAAGAGATATTTATAAAATCCAAATATAATCATACTACTCCCTGTAAAAGAAATCCTTCTGTGGTCCCATATGCTTCAAAGTAAAGAACAAAGCCCTTCCTGATGTTCTTCCTCTCAAGCTCAACCTGGCCTGTCTACCTTTACTTCCTCAAACACACCAGTTCCTTATGATGTTGTTGCATTTTCTCGAGTTGCACTTCATCTCTCTTCCCTACTCCTCTGCATACTTTATTTACCTATCTCCTATTACCCTTCAGAACTCACGTATCACCTCTTTTAGAAGACTTAGACCTCTCTATCCACACATAGATTTGTTGTCTCGCCTTGTGCCCCCATAGAGTACTGTGCACACCTCCGTCATGGTAGTTATGAAAGGGAATTAAACTGATTTGCTTAACTGTCACTTGTAAGCAACTAGATGTAACATCCAGATGGAAGTGCCTAACTCCTAGCAAGATGCCTAATAAAATTCTACTTAAATATTTAATATGAACTATTAAAAATAATATTTGAATTTATAAAAATGGATAGAACAGTTTTCCTTGTCCCTAAGGAGTTGGCCATCTAATGAGAACAACCAATGCTTTTCAATTTGCTAGTCTATGTGTATGAATTATGAATTGATTCTATCTAAAAAGAACTTTTTTTAGATTTAATTCCAAATCTAGCTGAGTGTATTTTTTTTTTTTTTTTTTTTTTTTTGCATAAGGAGAAAATGGAAGGTTTACAGAGTCTAGTATAATTGTGATGACATTTCTTATCTTTTTTGGCTGAAGTTTATATTTTGATGTGCCAAGTGTGGATCAGGTAACACCCATCTCACCCTGCTCAGAACTTCCATCTGTTCTGAGCAGACAAGGCCGTCTGAATTGTCAGTGTACTTGAAACACTTAAATGGGCAGCTAGTCAAATGTTCTCTTTTGACAGTTGACCTTGCATACAAACAGAAAGACTGGAGAGGGACAACAGAAGTCAAATTTTGGTGAAGGACAACAGGAAATGCGATGGAAGATTATTTGTGGGTCATGCAGGAAGCTGGTCCAATGCGACTGAGGGTACAAAAAGGGAAGAGCAGTTACGTTTATGCATGCGGTGTGAGGTTGAACATGAACCTCCCTCCTGAGGTTCAAAACTCTTTCCCCATGCTTCCATCATTGCCTGTTAATCAATGACTAAGCCAAAGGACCTTTATCAAAATCATAGTGGGGGGGATTGGAGTAAGGTGAATTTTTCAACCAATACACATCCTTTGGAGACAGTGACATAATGTTTCAGAATGTGTTTTTCTCTTACCCATTTAGTTTTGCAATTCTATCCCCCACACCCACACACTTGCCATTATAATCATTAAGTGGTGATTCAGCGTAGGCCATATTCCTCAGATGATAGCTGTAAAAAAAATTGAGCTCCACTAGACTGTCTGTCCTAGGAAAGAGTGGGAATATGATAACAAAATAAGGTGGAAAAAGCGATTGTTAATTTTTGAGCTAGTCTGCATATTCAACCATCTAAAATTACTGGACATTACAAGAGTTAAGTGTTTTGGTTTTTTTGTTTTTTTGTGTTTGTTCGTTCGCTTGCTTTTTAAATTGTTCACAGCTGGAGCCTGGGAAGCTGACAACATGGTTAAGTTATAGAACTGAAAGATCAAGAAAGAGGGCCAGCTCCACTTTTTTACTAAGCCATGGAAATCTGCAGAAGAATTAAAGCAAGGGTCACAGAGGGTCAGACGGTTGACAGAACTGGTGAAGGCAAATGCAATTACTTTGAGTCTTTGTTCTCCCTCAGCTTCATTCCTAAAGAGCCTCAGTTCAAGAAAGGGAAAGGACTAAGGTCTATAAATAGCTGGGGCGGGGGCGGGGGGACATCTATCGGATTTAAGTACATGCTATTAAGGCAACTATTTCATGAACCACAAACTGATGAGAAGTAGGAGGCATTTTATACATACTCAGAAACTTGCAATGCATTCAGCATTGATTGAACACCTCATCTGTGCTTTGTTACATGCCAATCATGACATAAGAAGATAAGAATGTATTTTTTTTTTTTTTTTTTTTGAGACAGAGTCTCACTCTGTTGCCCAGGCTAGAGTGCCATGGCATCAGCTAGCTCACAGCAACCTCAAACTCCTGAGCTCAAGTGATCCTCCTGTCTCAGCCTCCCCAGTAGCTGGGACTATAGGCATGCATGAACAGGCTCTGCTAATTTTTTCTATTTTTAGTAGAGACCAGAGGTCTCGCTCTTGCTCAGGCTGGTTTCAAACTCCTGAGCTCAAGCAATCCTCCCGCCTTGGCCTCCCAGAGTGCTAGGATTACAGGCGTGAGCCAACATGCCCCGCCCAAGAATGTATTGAAACTAGTTTGTGAAACTATTGCTTTAACATTCCTGCCCTTCCACACCAATTTGTTGTACTTAAAAACAACCTGTGCTATGCAAGTGACAAAAAATTATTTATTTTTATTGTGTGGTGAATTCTATGTAAATAGCCGAACTAGAGGGAGCGTCAAGATGGCTGAGTAGAGGCATCCAGCACTCACCCCCTCCATAAAGAAGGACCAAAATAGCAATTAGATAATCACATTTCCAATAAAGTATCGAAATGAGAACACTGGAATTCCACAGAGAAGTGAGAGGAAACACCTGAGGCATGGAAGGAGAGGGAAGAGAGGCAGCCGGCTAGGTCTGGATGGGCTGGGAGCCCAGAGAAGAGCCCCAGTTTGGGGAGAGGGTAAGGAGGGTAAGCGAGAGATCCCCAGAGGTCCACATTCCCACCATCGACTCCAGCAACCCTCACCGCAGTAGAGCCCCTCGACCCTCAGGAGCCCTGAGACTAGCATAGAGAGCTGTCTGGAGACAGCCACAGCACTGCTCCAGAGAGAGAGCTCACACTGGGCCCCAAATATCCCTCCCCAAATCAAGACCTTTGCAGTTGCAACATTGGCGCTATTTTTAGAGCTCAGCTCCCACAGACTGCATACTGTCTTCGGGCCCAACAGCTCCTGCAGCTCCACATCCCTGAAGCCCTCCTGACATACCCTAATGCCCACGCTGAGGGCTTCAGTGGCTCCACAGTCAGTTGGACCCAGCAGCACAGTGTTCCCAGCACTCCAGCTCACCCAGTGTCCTACACCACAGGGAACAGGTGGTGCAGTGCATCGGGGAGGCCGCCCCTATTTAAAAGGGAGACAAAGCACATGCTCCACAGAGCCTAAGAGTTGCCTGCCTGGGGCTACTGACACTGACAGCAACCCCCCACCCCACCTGCAGCATCAGGGCAACAGCACACTTACATGCGCCGTGAGAACAGGCTGCTCCTGCCCACCACTGCAGCTGGCACCTGCCTTTCAGGGGCAAGGGAACCTAGGGAACGCCCCCGGTGACAATGACTGCTTGTGCTTTATGCCCGTGCATACCACCAGGAAGCCTGAAGCCAGGCCTACCAGACATGGCACTGCCCACCCCCACAAGTGCACAAGCACCCCACCTGGGAGGCCTGGGGATTGCCTCACTCCACCGACCACTACTGGCATCTGTGCACTCCTCCCAGGTGCCTGAGGAAGAGCCCACTCAGGCTGCTGTCGGCACCACTGCTGGCACCACCCCGGAAACCTGTCACACCACTACTATCACCAGTGCATGTTGCCTGGGAGCCCTAAGGTTGTCCTGCCAATGCTATTGCCATTGCCCTGGCATAGACACTGCCCAGGGTCCAGAGGAACTGCCCACAGCTCAACAGCAAAAAAGCAAATAATCTCATTAAAAAGTGGGCAAAGAACCTAAATAGACACTTCTCAAAAGAAGCATACAAATGGCCAATAAGTATATGAAAACATTTTCAACATTCTAATAATCAGGGAAATGCAAATCAAAACCACAGTGAAGTATCACTTCACTCCAGTTAGAATGGCTGTTACCAAGAAAGCAAAAGATAACAGATATTGCTGAAGATGCAGAAAAAGGTGGACTCATACATTATTGGTGAGAATGTAAATTAGTTCAGCCATTATGGAAAACTGCGTGGAAATTTCTCAAAAACTAAAAGTAGAACTACCATTCAATTCAGCAATCCCACTTCTGGGTGTTTATCTAAAGGAAAGGAAATCAGTGTATCGAAGGGATACCTGCACTCCGATGTTTATTGCAGCACTATTAACAATAGCAAAGATATGTAATCAACTTAAGTCCCTTGGTAGATGATTAAATCAAGAAAATGTGGTATATATACGCAATGGGATACTAGTTAGTCACAAAAAAATGAAATGCTGTCATTTGCAGCCATAGGGAGGGAACCAAAGATCATAATGTTAAGTGAAATAAGCCAGGCATAGAAAGACAAATACCACAAGTTCTCACTGACATGTCGGGGCTAAAAACTTTGATTTAATGGAGGTGGAAATTAAAATGATAGAAACCAGAGGCTGGGAAGGCTATGTGGGTGGCTGGAAGGAATGAAGAAAGATTGGTTAATGGGTACAAGCGTACGATTAGGTAGGAAAAATAACTTCTAATGCTTGATAGCACAGTGGGATGATTATATAGTTAACAGTAATGTATTGTATGTATGAAAATAGGTAGAAAAGAGGACCTGAAATGCTCCCAACACAGAGAAATGACAAATACTCAAGGTGATGGATATTCCAAATATTCTGAGTTGATAATTACACATTCTATTTATGTAACAAAATATCACATGTACCCCAAAATATGTACAGATATTATGTATCAATAAGAATTTTTTTTTAATTATGGAACTACCTGTAATGTACAAACAGGATAGGATTTTCCAAGTACCTAATGTATGGTTTTGGCAGAAGTTACAAACAGATTCTTTTAATTTCTCCCTTTAGGCTTGCTATCAGCTGAATACTCCTATCACATACAAGTAATCTGGATGAGTAGAAGAGACATACTCAACATGGGTAGAAGTGGAAACTAGAAATATCTAACTTAATTAGATTATAGTTAGATTACTTAACTGTGCTTTTTAATATATAAAAATAATACTCATTTAGATAATGTCTGCCCTTTTGTTTAACTCTGAGGATGTTAGAGTATTAAAGGAAATACAACTCTAATTTGAAATTGAAGGACTGTATTATTAACCCCAGCTCTGATTTTCATCTCATCTCTATGATTGCTTGTTTTGTATTTTGTAATACACATTATTACATAAGATTTCAGACCATTTCTGGTTTTCTAGCCATCTTTTTGCTTATAATCAGCTACGGTTGAAGTAAAGGTATTAAATCATTGTTTAATACATATTTGATGAAGATTCTGAGATCTAAATGTTCCCAAAGAACTATTAAATTTTCTCAAAATAAATTCTCATTCTAGCTTTTTGGCTGCTTTTCATCATGGGTTTCAACCATCATAAAAGATAAGCTTACCCTTTTTTGTTATTGCTGTGTTTTTCCATATTACCTAAGATAAAATTATAATTTGCACAAAGCATTAACCTATTCAGCTGGAACTTTTGTTTTTATTTTAGTTTAAAGTATGAAATTATTAAACCATTTGAAATAAAACATAGCTTTAAACAGAGCATATTACTTTACCATGATTTACTTAAAATTTTTTCGTTAAACTTTCACCATGTCTAAAATGTGCCTGTGCCATCTAGTAAAATCTAGTTGTTTAATTATTAATTTCAAAAGCTTTATATATTATTTAATATAACATTTTGACTCATTATTCTAGTTTTATATACCTCCCTTTACTATCTTGTAAAGTTCCCAAGTATGTGTTTTGCACTCACATCCTTTGAATATCCATTAATTTGTTGAGAATAGGTCACATTAATTTCTTCGATATCCTACATATCTCTTGCCATGACTATGTAGTTTTATAATATTATCTTCTAATACCATTTACCCAGCTCATGATTAATCTTGAGCTTGTGTAATTAATTGCAATGGGGATGAATAAAGATTTCAGTAAAGAGTCCCTTGTTGTTATCCCAGTGTTTGATTATAAGAAACAAAATAAGGATTAAGAAAAAGTATGCCGAGAAAGTTATGCCGAAGTGACTTCTACATTTTGTTTTATTATTACATATTGAGCCATCATAATCACTTGTAATGATATAAATTTTTCATAAGCTTCTTTAATTTTCAAATTAATTGCTTGTCAACATAATTGCTTTTTATAACACAATAAAAATATTTACATGTACATTAATGGTCACCTATATCTTGTACATTCAATATGTTAATGGCTAGGGAAAATTTTAAAATACCTCCATGGGGAAAATGACAGAATTTAAGACTACTAATTTTTTTCAAGATTAAAAGATATTCTATATTTTCACAGATTATATTTTCCAAAAAATGGCCACAGTGACACCCCCAATTCCACATACTCCTTCACAATGATCTTGCTACCGTCCCATCAAGAGATGGGATTTACATGCCCTTCTCTTGAATCTGGGTGAACGTGTGTCACACTTAAGACCTGTAATATGGGACAGAAGTGAAGCTGTGTATTTCTGAAGCCAAGTCATGAAAGGCAAAGCAACTTCTGCCTCATTTGCCAGCTCGAATCCTGGACTTGGCACACAGGAAGTCTGACACCACCATGCTGGACAGGCATTGCTTCGGTGCTCCTGCTAACAGTCTCGGGTGAGCTGAGCTCTCTGCTTATAGCCCATTGGCCATGTGAGTGAGATATTCTGGTAGTCCAGCCCAGTGGAACATTCCAGTGACTAAAGCCCCAGTTGACATGCGACTGTAAACACAAGAGAAACACCAAGTGAGAAGTGTCAGAACTCAGTCCTTGCCGAATCTCTGTCCCACAAAATCACGAGTAAAACAAATGGTTGTTGTACTGTGCTAAGTTTTGAGGTAATTTATTACATAGAAATTATATCCAGCACAGAAATTTGGTACCAGAGTGGAGTGCTGCCATTAAAATGACAAAAGTAAACTGAACAAAAATACACGGCATTCATTTTGGGAATGTGCAGTGGGCAGAGGACAGAATGTAGGGCCTTAAGGACATGACTAACAGAAACTTGTTGGCCTCAAGGATGCTCTTAGTATAGGCTTAAATGAAGGAAGTAAAATGCTGAAGGCTGAAGAAAGGTAGATCCTTTTTCCTACCCAATTATCAGGTATGAGCACCAGTAATGACTAGTCCTATTTTAGGCAAAGTTTAACTGTACCAGTTTGGGATCACTAGACATTCTTATCTATATTTATATGTATCCTTTGATATATACAATGGAAGAAAGAATGACATGTTTCTACTTTATAGAGAAATACAAGACTAGTTACACAAACAGAAGACATATACACAGCTACAAGAAAATATCTACTTTTTATTTCCACCCTTTTCCCTTTGTTCTGGGAATATGGGGATTTAAACTAAAGGACCACTTGTATGACATAGTTTTGCCATATGATGTGTATTTAATACACGCCAGGTCACACTCCTACTCCCCCTGGACTGTGGGTCAGTGAACACATGCCCTTTCTTTGGTCCTTTCACACAGACTCTGCCACAGACTGCCATGCTGTACCTGCCCGAATCCCTGTCTGCCTTGAAGAACATGGAGTCACATGCAAATCTGGTCAGTGGCTTTTGCAGTGCAGCACTTGTAACTGGAGACAGCATGGTAAAATAACCACACCAGCGAAAAAGAAAACGCCGTTAAAAAATAAATGAAGGTAGATCAAATCAAACAAAACTAAACACCACATACCTGCAAACAATTACTTTTCACTTCATTAATTCTATCAACTGTGCTGAGTTGAGTAGTTTTCAGTTATCTCATTTGTCCTCCAAATGTGCAAATGAGAAAACTGAGGCACAGATGTTTAAGTAAACTGAAAAAGCTACACAGCCACAAATTGGTAGAATTTACAAAAACAAACCCAGGAAGCCTGACTTCAAAACATCCAAATAACAACTTCTTAGCCACTATGATACATTTCCTCTATGTAAAATATTTTCCTCAATGGAAGAGTGGTCTGTCAATTAGAAATTACTAGACCCAAGAGGTCTCTCAGACTTAGTTTTAGCAAATGTAACATTAATTGTATAAACGTAAAACATAAATCTATTGTACACATTGTAAACTATAAAGGATTATAGAAAAGGTCATGGTTTTACTATCACGGAGGCTGATCCATGAGGATATTTCAGAACAGGTATGATGATATCCCTTAGTCACAGAATAATGTAATTTGACAAGAGAAAAATGCCTGACCGACTTCTGATCTGTTTCAGTCCCAACATAAAAAGTAATATTTATGTTGTATAATCATGGAATCCTGACGGAAAGTCCGATTATAAAGGAAAGACTAGGGTCTGGAAGCATGTTTGAGTGTTTGTTTAATTTAATCGTATCTATTATTTCAATATGTATTTATTTTGAGATAGAGTATATCAGGAAAGAAGCCATATAAATTATTTTCTATGTGGCCTCTTCATCAAAAAAGATATAAAACCTTTTGTAGTTCTCCTTGTCAGAATAAACTAAGACCTCAGAACAAATAGAAGACTTCTTAAGCCTTTTGTTTGTCTCCTGAGTTAAGATATAAGCAGTGAGCAAGTTCTACCTGCTAGAAAAGCATTACATAGCAGCCAGTGCTTTATGCCTTGTCTAATGCATATGGATGCAGCAGCTTTTCATGATGGCAGTAGCTCTGCCATGGATATGAGAGAGTGAATAAGTCATCTAATTCTAAGCTAAGGCCAGGAAGGTCAGCTAGAGCAGTGTATTTTATTTCATTTTTAAAACTTTTGTATGTTAGCAACTGTGGCTGGAAGCTTAGGCTTCAATCCAAGCATGACAAGAAAATATAAAAAAATAAATAAAAGTGATACAGCAAAAACATACAGGAAATCAATAGACTAAATGAGGTAGTGTTTGTTTTTTATTTTAGTTTCGTATATTAAAGGAATTGATTTGTCATCTAAACTATAAGATCCATGAGAGCTAATTAAATACAAAACTTCTCATTACTTACATTTTCTCTCAACAGAGGATAGTATTAAAATGTCAGTAATAGTAGCAATGTAGGGAGAAGCTAACAGGAATGGAACCAATGACCCACAAGCAGAATCATGTTAGAGTACCTTACATGGCCAGAATTTCTTCTGTTATTGGGGGATATTGTCTCATATCTGTAATACATTATTTCTAAAACAACTCAGAAGAAAATCATTGCCAATCTAGTTTTCAGACATTTATGATATTATCACAAAGTTTCCATATTATTAAAAAGGAGTTTTAAAGTCAAAAACCTTCAAATTCTCAGATTGTCAATCTTCATGCCTTTTGTCTAAACATGTATTAGGCTGCGTATTATGTTGTTTGACAGTAAATCTGAGGGAGATATTTCTCATTTTTAAAGCAATGTATTAAACCTTTGGGGAATAATTTAATATATATTATGAAATAAATGTTTAATATTTGACACAATAGTTAATTACAATGATTTTTAATTTAGTGATATTTTTATTTGATTCAATGCTC
Organism: Indri indri; assembly: GCA_004363605.1. Taxonomy (NCBI): domain Eukaryota; kingdom Metazoa; phylum Chordata; class Mammalia; order Primates; family Indriidae; genus Indri; species Indri indri. The sequence continues at coordinate 6,253 of RJWJ010005057.1, read as the reverse complement.
AAATAATAATATGCTAAAATGTTTCAGAAGAATATTTTAGATGTGTGTAATCCTATGCTTATTATTTTTAACATAAGATGTTTATTTAACAAATTGAACATATTATATTGCATAATATAGTAATTTTTAAAAATTTTATTAACTCTCCATAACTTGGGATATAACATAATAGATCTTACATATTAAAATATAGAAAGACTAAATCTCAGTTCAGTTGCATGTCAAAATACATTAGAGTTAAATAGGAGAAATTAAAAATTTAATATAAAACTAGACTTAAATAGAATATGAATTGTGTAATTGCTAAGATAAAAAGATCATGGGTGCTCTCTTGCTCTCTCTCTCTCTCTCTCTCTCTTTCTCTCTCACGTGCACACACACACAGAAACACACACACACACACACACACACACACACGGAAAACACAATGGATTACTTCTGGGGAGTTAAAGAAAGTGTCTCAGAAGAGTTGCTATTTAACATAAGCCTAGAGAAATAAATAGTTTGATTGAATCTGTATTTTAATAAGATAATTCTTATAGCAATGTGAAGAATGTTCATAGACAGAAAAGCTAGAGGCAGATGTATTTTATTTGCAACATTTAAATAAAATGAAACAAAATTTTAAAATTTCTGAAATACGGACAGTGATTAGTTCAATGAATACCCCAGTGCACATCAACTAGATTCAATATTTTTTAACATTTTGCCACATTTTCTACATATACATGAAACAATTCAGCATGCATGTACTAAAACAGTGATATTTTCCTAAATAATCATACTATCATTTGAGCAAAGACAATTATTAAAAATTCTCTAAAACAGCATGTAGGCCCAATTCATATTTTCATAATTGTCTCAAAATGCCTTATTATTTTTCCATGTTCACACATTGTATGCTGAATATTTCTTTAGCCCCCTTTAATCTAGGAACAGGTCACCCTCTTACATTTTCCTTATGGCATTACTTTTTTGAAGAGACAAGTGTTGTCTTATGGAAGGTCACACAGTCTGGATTTGTCAATTGTGTCTCAAAGTGTTAAATGGATTTCTCCATTTCTTGCATTTCTAAGAAAAATAAAAGTTAAGTTTAAAGAATTGATTACATTCAGATGAAACTTTATTTGGTGTGGAGTCTTCACAGATGACATGCTGTCAGGAAATGTAAGATCAAACAGACCAACTATTAGCAATGCTACACTATTACTTGGTTAAGATGGTGACCAACCTAACTTTCAATTTCAAAATACATATATCGCCTCGTGAACAGACAAAAAAAAAATGTGTAGGGTGTTATATAGCACAATGTGAATATCTGTTGGTTTCTATTGATAATCCTGGTCTGAATAAATTATTTTATCAGGGACTGCAAAATGGTCATTTAAACAATTCTGCTATTCTTTCTGTATTAATTAGCTGGCATTCTTCCATAAGAAAAGCTGTCCTCATCAACTAGGGTTGAGATTTAGTGCTTAATTTGTTTCTTTTAATTACCTATTTTCAGATTAAGGAGCTGGTATAATAATCACTACAATTGATATCAGATTTTGTTCTTTCCTTTCTTTTTTTTTGTATATCAGTACGAACTCTGATTTTTAAAATTCATTTGTATGTAACAGTTAAAGAAATTATTCTTCTTAATCCTCAAATTATTTCAAATTTTGCACATATGAGCCCCTTCAAAGTGGACTCTGTATCTGTTTATACATATACTCACCACCCTTTGTTCTCTAACTCTTTCTGAAGCAACAAACATGCCATGCTCACCTTGAAACCTTACTTTCCCCAGATCTCATGATCAGTTATTAGTCCTAGAATGGAAACTAGCATCCATAATCTAAGCAATGGCTCATAAGTATGTTATTCCCTGTTCCTGCACATTTAAATGCATGTGTTTTTCACTTTGATAATTGAAGGGAAGCTCAGCTGGGTCTGCATAATCCTTAATTCACACAGTGTATTTAAGAGGTTTTTGGATGTATTGCAAAACTGTTGTCATTTTTACATGTTACTCTTGAGATCTATACTGCCATCATGATTCTGTCTTTTATCTATGACTCAGATCACCTGGAGACCCAGGATACTTTATTTTGTTATTTTTTTTAATTCAATTCTCATAGTTTAAATTCTCTTATGTATCAGAATTGATAATTTTCACTCAACATATTTTTTCTGGTATATCCATAGATGCAAGTTTTTATTTATTCATGAAAAGTTTTCTTGAATTAGTGGTAAGTGATTAGTAAATTTTCTTAAATTAGTGATAGTAATAATCAGTAGTTCTGCTCACTCTTTTGATTTTCTTCTTCAAATGCTCCAATCTTTTGAATCTTCCATATTTTCACATTTATTATTTTATGAATTCCTTTATCTTTTTCTTTATTTTTGATTAAACATTTTTGGCTTAATTATCCTTTTCCTCGTTTTTCTCCTCTTTATACTTTATTGTGCTTTTCAATGTTATGCTTGTTTTCCCATTATTGCCTTTAATTTATTCTTTATTACTAATATGATTTGATATGTTTTCTTCAGCCTCTGTCCTGAGTTTTAAAAACTGTTGTTTCAACCTATCTGATTAGTACTGTCTTTGCTTATTTCTCTTTCAAATTTTGAACTTCTGCTTCATGTATGTTTTCATATCTGTAATTTTTTTTAAAATTATATTTATGTTATACAATAATATCATAATATTCATCTGCTTCCTGACAAGGACATTTATTATTTTTGTTATATTATCTTAAATAATTAATATCCAGTGATCTTATGTGGGGACGTGGGAGATAGGAAAATGGAGTTTGGCTGGCTTTCTTGTTGTTATGTGGGGATTGATTGTTCTTTTCCTGTTTCTCTAGAATAAAGGCATTATTTTAATGATTCTTTGATACTGTCTTTTTTAATGAGATCTTTATTTCCTCAGTTTCTTAATTTTTCTTCATCACCATACCTCTACCCAAAACCATATTGAAACCTAAGAGAGAGAAATGTATTAGTACTTTTGAAGTTTCAATATAGGAAAGTGGACCCCAAAACTGGGGTCTGGCCTGAAAACTGAGTGGGTTCTTGGCTTCAGGCAGGAAAGAATTCAAGAGTGAGCCAACAGAGTAAAGCAAAAGCAAGTTTATTAAACTAACAAAGAAATAGAAGGAGAGTTTGCTCGATAGGCAGAGCAGCAGCTCTCTCTCAGAGCAATACAGAGTAGCACTTTGTGAGTTTCTGGGGTCTCAATTTATACCTTCTATTTAATTTTATGTTAAGTTGAGGGAGGATTATTCATAAGATTTCTGGGAAAGGGGTGTCAAGTTCCCAAAACCCTGGTTCCCCCACACCTTCTGCTTTTAAGCCATATATGGCAACTTCTGGGAGTTGCCATGAAATTTATAAGCTGTCATGGCACCTGTGGGCATTTCTTTTAGTAGGTTAAAGCATTATAAGCAGAGTATAGTAAGCAGTGAGGGTAACCTGAGGTTGTTTTTACTGCCAGGCCATCTTTGTTCTAGCTGGTTTTGGCTGGTTTCTCCACTGCCTCCTGTTTTAACAGAAACCTAGTATACCTGGGAGCTTGGGCCATGACAGATAATTTATACAAACAATGTGATTTATAGTGAATGCCAATTTTTGTTCTGGGTCCCTGAGACACAGTGGATTGCAGCATTCTTGTCCCTTACTGTGTCATGGCTTGTTTCTTTCTTAGCATTAGGATCTTTATATAAATGCTGCTGTGGTAGGCAGTCTCTAAGATGGCCCTCAGTTATATCCACATCCTTGTATTCATGCTGTTTCCTTCAGTGTGGCCTTGGATCTCTATTCCTGGGAGAAGCCACCTGCCATATTGTGAGGCAGTTCTGTTGAGAAGCCCACATGGTTGGAGACTGAGGCTTTCCAACAATCATGTGAGTGTCCTGGAAGCAGATGCTTCACTGTTGAGCCTTCAGATGAGGCTACAGTACCCTGAAAATTTGACTACAACTTTTTAAGAGACCTTGAGCCAGAGGTAACCAACTAAGTGATGTCTATTCCCAAGCATTAGAAATTAAGGGAAAAAAAAGTTTATTGTTTTGAACTATTAATTTTTAGGTTTTTTATTACTCAACAATAGATAACTAATATCATACTCCCTAAGATAGCCCTGATATACTTGTCTAAACAGCTACACTTGCAATCACTTCTGTCCTAATTCTATTTTCTAGAAAAATAACTATTCTGATTGCCCCATATTCAGATTTATGCTTAAATGTAGCTATACATGCCAGTTCCACTGCCTGGAATGCCTTTCTTTTCAGTCATATTTGGAGCTAAGTATGATGAAATCTGTAAGAACAATGGCTTTAAGCCCAAATTTATTCGTCTGGAACTAGTCTCCCTTTACTAAATAGATCATAAATAACTATTTCTATTTATCAAATATTTAGGCTTTCTTTCTTTCATAAAAAAAGAAAAAAAATCCCTAAGATCCCAAGAGGAGTAGGGATAAAAGAAATGGCAAAAATAATTCTTGTAGTATGGTATGATTTTTCTCTACAAAAGCCCAGGCCAGTATTGCCCTCAGACTAATCCCTCTAGTGGACAAGCACAGAGCAACAAGAACCATCCCTGTGATCTAGCATTCCTGTGGTGGGAGGTGTGAGTGAACCTGTCTGTATTTATATTTAGGTCGCTTTTTAGAATTAAAAAACAACACTGAGAAATTCATCTGAAACTTTTTAAGATGCAATTTTTCACAATTTGAATCAAGGAACCTTAAACATTTTATGAAGTGAGAATCAATCTGGAAATATGAATATAGCTCCAACTCACATTAAAACAAACAAAACAAGAAACAAAAAGACTTCAGAATGGTAAATGATTATACAGAGGGAAACAATGACAGGGCACAGACTAGGGTCAAGCATTTTGTGAGCATATTATTACAGAGAACTTCTTTTTGTCTGATTTATTTCATGCATATCAGAAGGAGAAAATAAACTACTCTCATTGTGTTCCATCATGAAAAAAACATTTTACAGTGAATACCTGGGTAATTTACATGCATCTTTTAGAACATAACCCCTAAGTCACCCCCTTTAGAAAGTGTTTTCTAACTCAGATCCCCATGTGGTGTTAGTTGGCCTTCCTTTGAGTTCTGTATTCTTTGAACATTTCATTGCCATGGGCTTACCCTGCTGGGTTGCAGTAGGTTATACTAGGTAAAAGAAAGGCCCTGGCTTATTCACTTTTATATTTTTGAGTCTACAATAGCACAGATACTAAGTTAAAAAGATGTTTAAAAAATCAGTTATCTTTCTAGCGTATACAAAGGCAGACCTACGTGTCTGTCAGTTACAGATTTAGAGAATAGAATCATTTATGGAGACCTCCCTTCACCCCTGACAAGGTCTCTCACGGATGACTGGGCCTGGAAGTAACAAGGTCTTCTAGAGCAATGGTTCACAAGGTGTGGGCCCTGGACTAGTAGCATCACCAGTACCAGTAAACTTGGTAGAGATGTAACTCCTCACGCTCTGTCACAGAACTATTGAAACAAAATCCTAGGATTGGATCCTGAAATCTGTATTGTAACATACCCTTGGTAGATCTGATTCTCACTAAAGTCTGAGAACTAATGTTCTAGGACAATGATTCATTGTGGACATTGACATTCATTGTGGATTTGTTGGAGCCACTTTCAAGGCTTTTAAAAATTGTATATGTGCCCTGCTTTCTTCAAGGAGGAAATTCTCATATGCTTCCTTGTAGGTTTATAGGACACAATGACAATTGATAAAAATATCCTGTCATCTCACAGAATGTTTCCTTTGGTAATCGTCATCGTGTGTGTCTATCATATTCAGTTCTTTACTGGTGAATATTATAATTTGTGCTTTTGTGCACATCTTTATATTTCAGTACAGGTGGACTTTGGCAGATAAATTTCCCTAAAATGAAGTAATACTCAAAGAAGTTTAAAGTTAAGATTTGATCTAGACATAAGTCTTTTACAATATATCTGATAGCTGGTCTAATTTTTTTAAAAAACTGAAGAAAACTGCATGTGTGCACAAACAAAACAAAAACAATATTAAATTAACCTGTTTCTGTAATTACCTGAAAGATACAAAGGAGTTTCCTCAAAGATACAAATTTCCTACATAGCCATTAAATAGTAGTTTCAACATAAAGAGGCTTTTCCATTGATGGCATCATGATAAAATATTCCAAAATGTGTGCTTAAAGTGTGTTTTCCAGTAAAAAAAGAATATCCAGATGATTTATC
>RJWJ010005056.1:60979-71128 GCA_004363605.1 Indri indri | reverse complement strand
GGGCGAGTGCCATGGCATCAGCCTAGCTCACAGCAACCTCAAACTCCTGGGCTCGAGCAATCCTACTGCCTCAGCCTCCCAAGTAGCTGGGACTACAGGCATGCGCCACCATGCCTGGCTAATTTTTTCTATATATATTTTTAGCTGTCCGATTAATTTCTTTCTATTTTTGGTAAAGACGGGGTCTCGCTCTTGCTCAGGCTGGTCTCGAACTCCTGAGCTCAGGGAGATCCGCCCACCTCGGCCTCCCAGAGTGCTAGGATTACAGGCGTGAGCCACCGCGCCCAGCCCCTTACTCTTAATAGCAAGGAATCTACAGGCCTTTCCCCTGCCCCTCAGCACTTCCCCCATTTCCTACCCTCATGACCAGTTTCATGTAGAGCCTAGAGTTTGGGCCAGAGCTGCTGAGCTGGAACCACTGGTCCAGGGTGAGTTCAGGGGCAGTCAGCAGGCGAGACAGAGGCAGGGCCAGGGCTCCTAAGGTCAGGGCCCTGGAGTCATCCTTCACCTGTAGGCACAGGAGAGGGAATACAGGGAAGGGATTAGGGGAACGGGGGGCACACTGGGGAAAGTTATAACATGGCTCCAGCTTCACTCCTCTTTGTACCAGTCATAAACCTTCTGCTCTACTCGGGGCCATCTTTTTAGTCTTCTGTCCCCTCCTTGTTCCCTTCCACCTTTGTTCATTCTGTTCCCACTGCTTGGAAAGTTCTCATTTTCCTCCCTCAGCCTATTTAATTCCCAACCCTCCTTCAAAGCCCAGTTAAAACTCTACTTGCTTTATAAAATCTCTCCAGTTACTCCAGCCTCTGTACCTTTCTCTGGCCATCCTCAGTAGTATACTATGAGTATTTTACTCCTACTAGTTCTTATGCAATTGCTCATCAATGATTTTATATATGTGTGTCTTGTCTATGAAACTAGCCAGTAAGCTCTGTGAAGGCAGATACCTTTGAAATGCTAGGTGTTAACAATTTTATTGAGGCATAATTTACATACCATAAAATCACTCACTTTAAGTGTGTAATTCCCAATTATATAAATAATGCTACAGAGATAGGTGGGGAACAGTAGAGATATTGGGAGAGGTAGGCAATCCAGGTAGATGGATTAAATAAATATAGGGATCAAAGGAAGAGAGAAGAAATGGTGCAAATCTGAGACAACAGAACAGAGTATTCAGGAGGGATGAATAGGTGATTATCTCACTTGTACATCAAGCTCCTGGCTTCGAGGGTCTTGCAGGAAGAACCGGAAAGCTTCCTCCCATACTGGGCAGTTGGTGCTATAGACAGCCTGGAGATGTGGAGGATGGGATTAAGGGTATGTACAATAGCACCTTCCCCTTTCTCCAAAAAACCCTTGTATTTACAGGCGTTCTAAAGGGAGAGTTTATGGCCGGGCGCGGTGGCTCACGCCTGTAATCCTAGCACTCTGGGAGGCCAAGGCGGGCGGATCGTCCTGAGCTCAGGAGTTCGAGACCAGCCTGAGCAAGAGCGAGACCCCCATCTCTACCAAAAATAGAAAGAAATTAATTGGACAGCTAAAAATACATATAGAAAAAAAAAAAAAACATTAGCCGGGCATGGTGGCGCATGCCTGTAGTCCCAGCTACTCGGGAGGCTGAGACAGTAGGATTGCTCGAGCCCAGGAGTTTGAGGTTGCTGTGAGCTAGGCTGACACCATGGCACTCGCCCCAGGCAAGAGAGTGAGACTCTGTCTCAAAAAATAAATAAATAAATAAAGGGAGAGTTTATCCCAAGAACAGTCCTCTCCCCGACATAACGCCTCTCCCAATGATGTCCTAGCCCTCACCTTGCTCTCCTGAGTCACATCCTGAATTGACAGTTGTACCATGGGGTTGGGCTCCTTGTTCCCCTTCTTCAGCTGCAGGGGATAGAATTCAGAGGTCACCATCTTGGGGATTTTGTTTTTGTTTTGGTGAAGGAAGCTGGGATCTCATCAGAATCTTTTCCCTGAGGTGGATCTGATCTCTTCCTTGGAACTCTTGCTGCTTCTGGAGCAAAGCAGGCTGGGGGCATTTGTACCCAGAAAGGGAGCAAGGGAAGGTGGGGAATGCTTCATTCAGGGCTCCCTGCTCACCCAGCCAAACTCACAGGAAGATCTTGGGCCCGATCCAGGTAGACAACTAAGATGGCAGCTGATGGTGGCTCCGGTCGAGAAGAGACTCCCTGATTCCACTGTAGAACCTGAGGTGGGTAGTGGTAGTCAGACCTTGGTCCCCCCAGCCTGCTATACTTCCAGCTCCCTACTTTCCCCTGCCAGCTTTCTGTTTCCCATGTGGCTTACCTGCTCCAATTTTTCTGCATCTGGCAAAAGCGACAGCCATTCTAGCCTCAAGTGAACTTGGCCTTGCCCACCTTGTAGAGGGAACCACTAGGAGAGGCAGAAGAAAGTGAGCTGTAGTAGAGATCAGATACCTCCCCAACCACTTCCCCACCAATGTAGCAACTATTGTCTGCCCACAGGGTGAGACTATCCCCACCTTCCCCCTCTCCCAACTTACATCATCCAGTACTGCAGCCTGTAAGACCTTCCCCACATCCAGCTTCATTCTGAGGGGAGGAGTGGGGAGAGGGTGGTGAGAGAGAGAAGGAGAGTGTTATAATTATTAGCATGTTAGTGGCCTTCCACTCACCCACCCAGAAATGACTGGCAGATCTCAGACTCCCTTTTCCTTATATTCAGGAGATATTTAGTGTGTGCATGAGTGCATGCATGGTAGGGGTAGGAGGTGGGGAGTTTAGGAAGAAAAATGATACATGATTCCCAGGCCCACAAAACAATTGTAATTACCTCCAGGCCCTCAGTAGCATTAGTCTATACAATCCCAACACAGTCTCACCTGCCCAGAAAGTCATCTTTGTCTGGATCCTTGTCAAACACCTCCACTTCAATCTCTTGCCCTGGGACCTCGTGTACCATCACCTGGAGAGCACAGAGGGATAAGGGTCTCATGGGCTGCAGCTGTGAGGATTATCCAAGCAGCGTCTTCTCTCACAACCTCCTGGGCCTCCCACATCTCGTGCAGCCAGGCTCCTCAGCTCTCCCACCTCGTAAGTTTCCCTCCACTGGGGGTTGAGTTCCTCTTCGATGACACGACTGCAGAATGTTTGGGTGCCCAGGCGCACAAGTGCATAGGGGTCTGACTTGCCCTCAATGAGGCCCTTCACATATTTGTCCTTGGAACTCAGCCCTTGAGCAGCCAACAGGTGAATCCGAATAATGCCCTGGGGGAAGCAATCAAGATGGTGAAAAACTAAGGACCCAGCACAGGGTTCCTGAGAGAAGATCCATGTAATGGGGGAGAGGCCATACCCTGGGCAGAGGGGACCGCAACTGAGCCACATCTTGAAGGTTAGGCACGAGGGGCACCAATAATCGGTTGGGTAACACTAGGAAGGCAGCAATGGAGTCCATGATCATGGTGTCAGAGAGTGAGCTGAATGGGGGAGTAGAAAAGGAAGGCGTATGGCCCCAACTTCCAATTCCCCCCAGCCCCAACTATGCTTCCCACAGCCAAGAGAGACCTAAAGCTTAAGGAAGTCCTTTCTCGAAAGTCCTTTTTGCTACTCTTCTCCCCTAACTCCCCACCTACTGCTCTCTCCCTTCATCAGTACCATCCCCAGCTTCCTCTTTTGCAGTTTTCAGCCCTCTCCATTCCCTACCAAAAATGCACACTCCTCCCGTAGAAGAAAAACCACTGTATGAAACTTTTCAAGGGTATTTGTCTTATTTCCCCAGCTAAAGTCGAGGCTCCTGGAGGGCACAGGCTGCATCTTTTACAGCTTTGTGTCCCTTAAGCCCCCAACCCAGGGCTGGATCACTTAGCAGGTACACAGTAAATCCTTGATACCTAAGTCCTGGGATATCCAGCAGGTTAGTCATCCCTGTCCAGTTGATGTCCAGGGTCTGAAAGGAAAGAGCTGAGAGGTCAGGACAGATCCTATGGGGCACGGTCACACCCATCCCAGTTGCCAGACCCTTCAGCTCTCTTGCCAATTCACTTGTCATTCTCCATAGCCAGCTACCCTCATCCTCCCAGTCCTTCTGTTTCCCCTGCTTCCCCATCCCCCTGCAACATTTTCCCTTACCGGACGTCGGATAAAGAACATCGACACAGCCCCCACGATAGGAAGGTCCCCAATAAGTGGCTCAAGAATCACCCGCAAGACGCCGTGTAACTGGGGCAAGAAAAGAAGATCAAAGCTTTTCCCCAGAAAAAGCCCTCTAACCTCCCAGGCTTCCCTACCCTTGGTTTTTCCAACCTCCCACTTCCCCATATCCCATGTAACTTAGGGGAAAGACTCCCTACTGTGTGGGCCCCTGACATCTGCCCCACCTGCATGCCCTTGACTCCTGCTTTGCAAAAATATTTCTTCACTTCCACATCAATTTGCACATCACCTACATAGCTGGGGGTTGATGAAGAGAGAGAATAAGGGGTTATTACTAGGTAAATGTGGGGGTTGGGGGGAGTAAAGTAGCCAGGAGTGACCAGGACACTGGAGAGGAGGCAGGAAGAGTGGTGAGTGGCACTACCTGATGTTCAAGTCCAGCAAGATCTGCTCTTTTCTCTGACCAGGGTGAACCTTGACTCCTATGATACGCAATGGCTGGGGAGAGATGAATTCTTGAGAGAGGGGAGGGAAGAGGAGGAGGACCTCATACCCTCTGGGCCACCCATCCTCCCTATCCCATTTTCCACTGTTACTTTCTCTCCTACACACATACCTTTTCACCCAGTTCCACTCGTGTAAATGTAAATGTCTGCAGATGGGTGTTGGATCCCCGAACAGCCGGGGCCACAGTTTCTGCCAGAAGCTTCTCCATATACTGGCCCAGGAAGGGCCAGACCTGGGCCACAATCTGGGAGGAAAGGGAGGTGGTCACAGGAGAGCCTGATCCTTCCTCTCAAGGCAAGTTCCTTCAGAACCTTCCCCTCAGGAGAGCACTGGGGGACCAGGCTGAGGGGAGAGTTGAAGTGCGGCAGGGACCAGCGAGAGGAATCCCCATTCTCCCCTCATGAAGAATAAAAATCAGGACAATCAATCCTCACCTTATTTAGCCATTCGGCCTTTTCCACATCTGGGAAGCTGACCTGGAGGTGAGGAAGGCAGAGATAGTGATGAGCGTACCCTCCCCCTGCGGTTTCCTAACAAGGTGCGGGGCGGGATGCTTGTAGAGGAGAGGAAGTGCATAAACGTGACAGGGACTCCTGACACCTGGTAGGGAGGGCTGGGATGTCCAGAGGTTTCATTCCTCACAGAGTTTGGGGGCTGAGGTCTCTCTATTAAGGGGAGCTTACAGGGTGTAGGCCACACAAAGTTGCTTTGTGGCTAGCTCAGAGATGCGAAATGACAGCTGCTGGGGAGAGAGGAGGAGGGAGAAGGGCACATTCTTTCTGAAGGGGGAGGTCTAGTCAAATCGGGAGTTCAGGGCAATCCTGGGATTTAAGAAGTCCTTCCCCTCTCCCCTCATTCTGGGGCCTCTATAGCAAAAAGGTGGAGATGGAAGCAAATCCTTGAGTCAGGGAGGGACCAGAAGAGCTAATTAGGCCCTGGCTTTGTGTTTGTTCTTTCTTTCTCTCTTTCTTTCTGTATGACTCCTTTTATGGGAAAGAAGAACACTTGTGCTTAGCACTGTGGGGTAGGAAGATTAGTTTCCATGCGAGGAGCAGTAGGCACACAGACAGTTGCTGCCTGGGCTACAGGTCTCCTAGGACCCTTTCTCGCCCTTTCTCCTCCCCAGTCCAGGGCCTGGGAAGCATGGCTGTGTCTGCTTAGTGTCAATATTAATTCCCCTCTTCTGCCATTCTCCCCTGGACTGGCACCTCTGCTGGGAGGGGCCGGGTAACGGGCTCTGCCTCAGCGCCGCGGGGTGCAGAAACAAGGGTCTCAGCCCCAACGGAGCAAGCGCAGCCCACAGTCCGGAAAAGGGTGGGGCCGGCCAGGGGCGGGGGAGTGCGGGCAGCGGGCACTGCAGCAGCCGCACTCCCCTCCTCCCGCGCCCCCGCCCTCCGTCCAGCAGCCGCCTCTGCTGCGCTGCAGCCCGGCTGCGGGAGACTGGAAAGCGACTGCCAGAGGGTCAGTGCAGGGGCTGGAGCTCAGCTGGAAAGTGCTCCTGGGGCTGGGTCCCAGCGGGAAAAGGGAGAACCTTATGGCCTTAAGTAGGTAAAAAGTCTTGAGGAGGAGAGGAAAGCAGAGGGAACCCTTTGAGCAGTAATGGGAACCTGGATGCCCAGAAGCAGCAACGGTGCGGACTGGCTGGCACCAGAAGCCAAGAAGGGCGCTCAAGATAGCCTGGCTGGGAGAGAAAGCCTCAGCAGAGACGAGGGCCCCAGATGTTCTTACTGTTGTTGCCCAAGAGTAGAGGAAGAAGTCCTGATTCTGGGCATGCAGAAAGCGGGGGGGAGAGTGGGTAATAGGTCCCAAGAGTGGCGCGTCCCAAGCAGGCAGGCGGCTAGCGGGGCGAGAGGGCAAATTCCGGGGCCCCCGTCCCAAAGTGGGGAGCTGACTCTAGGAATAGGGAGGGAAAACCCCAGACTGAGGGGCTGGGAGGGGGCTGTGTTGCACCGAGGACCTAGGGCGGTCACTCACCCAGGCAGGTAGCTCTCGATGGCTCATATAGAGAGTTTTCGCCGTGAGCCGCTCCTCGTCGTCCAGTAGCTGCCTTGCTACTCGAAGGCTCCGTTCTTTCTCCTCGCGGACCCGGCGCCAGCCCAGGTAGAGGGCGAGGCCGACGAGTACGAAACCCAGGCTGAGTCCCACTGCCCCGGCCAGGTACACCGGTACCAGCACCAACAACCGCCGCCCGAAAGAAGTCAGCACCGCTAGGGCCTCGCCCGCCGCTCCTGGGCCGGCAGGTTGGCCCCCAGAACCCGGGTCGGGTTTCGTGTGAGCTGCGGGGGGTTGGTCAGGGGGGTCGGAGTGGGCAGAGAGCTGGTCCATGGCGCTGGGGCCGGAGTCCTCTCCAGGAGGACGCTCCATTGTGCCGCCTCTGAGGGGATCCGCCCGAACCGGAGACCAGCTGGAGGTTGCCTGGTCTTGCGTGCAACTCCCCTAGGCAAACGGTGATCCCCAGGATGGGGGAGGGGACTTCAAGCCACGCCCACCCTTTCTGCCGGTTTGGGTTGGTCCGCGCCGCATAGACCAAGGTGGAGTTAAAAGGTTGAAACCCCTCCCCTCTTCCGCGGAGAAGAGAGTGGGGCTCGGAGAGGCTGGACCTCCCTGATTGGACCAGAGTGCCAAGAAGGGGGTCTGGGACGGCGGGAAAAGGAAGAAAGGGGCGCAGGGGCGGCATTTGATTGGTAATAAAGAGGAGAGGGCGTGGCGTGCCAATTAAAGAGGAGCGGCCGGACCAAGAGCTCCCCCACGTGGGATTCGAGTGCCTGCGGTATGACGTCATGCAGAGCCGCACCGCCAATTTCTCGGTTTTGCAGAAAGCCTAAGTTGAGAAGTTGAGGGGTTGTGGAGGGTCAGGATTTCTTTCCACACATTTGGACGGTTTGGCAGGATTTGGTCTAGGATTCCTATATGTTCATTGGTCAATTTTCCCTAGTTTTCATACTCTAAGCACATTCCTTATCCTTCTTTTCTTGGCTACCCTTACAAAAGGAAAAGAAATTATCCTATTAGGAATGGAATTGTTTGAGAACCGACCCTGTCTACCCCGTCCCCAAACCCCTACCTCTTCCGTGCAGTGTAACGGCTGACACTAGAGAAAACTGAAGAGTAAGGGAATTACAAATTTGAGATAAAATCCAGCCTTCAGAGAAGAAAAAAAGAGGAGCGAATAGAAAGTGAAGTTTTATTTCTTTGTGGAAATCCCCAAGAGTTAGCTAGTCATCTCTACATAGAGGGTGTTTCTTCTTTTTTTTTTTTTTTTTCATGAGTAGCTCTCTTTGCCGGACGTAGAGGATGGATTAAGACGAAATTGGCGCCAAAGGCAGGGGAGCCTCAATTGCAGAGGAAATTATTACATTTTCCAAGAATTTCCTGACCCTGAAGAACTTTGAGAACACTAAATTGAGGAATAAAGAGTGGTGAGATGATTCTGTTCGTCGTTTGCCTGAGTTAGAAGAAAAGTTTGCAATACAGGCATAGAATCAATGCAGTTCTACATTGTACTGGGCAGGTTTAGGAAGGAAAAAATGCAGGGTGCACTGATGACTATTGTTACTAGTTAACTGGTCTTAGAGGTGTGAGTGTTGTCCAGAGAGGTAGGTACTAGACTTATTGGAAGCTGAGGAAGAAAGGGTTGGTCATAAGCTGATTACCTTTTAATTCAGTATACCTGGGGCTTGTGGTGTTCTTTCTGATGCAGCAGAGGAACTAGGGTTGATTTGGGGGGAGAAACTACATCTGCAACTGATAAATTTTATCTGGCTCTGCAGGGCATAGATTTCATCAGGCTGTGTTTCATCAAAGCTGCTTAAAACCTGTCCCTGCTCAGCCTCCCTCCCTTAATCTTGTTTTCTCATTTCCCTTTCTCTACTTCCGTAGGGCTGGCAATATCTAGACTGCTTCATTAAGTTTGCAGAACTGTATAAGGAACAATTTTCTGTCTTCCTCCTTTATCCTCCATATTCCCAGAGGTGAGCAGGTAGAAAAGGGAAACAGTGAACTTGGAGGAGAAATGAGTGATCTGCTCACCATCTGATGAAGCAGAACTACAGCAGGAAAATGGATGAACCTCCTTTAGAGAGAAACCTGTCTCTACAAACTGAAATCTGCCAAGCACTGAGGTAGGGTAGGGGGTTCCCAAGGCTAGAGGAATGGAAAGGGTGACCTATGGAGGGTCCTTCCCAAACTTTTCCATTCCTCACCTCATCCAGGTCATCAGATCCTCCTATTTCAGATGTTATGGGGGCCGGGGTGGGGAGGTGGTTACAAAACTTCATCCTCAGGAAAGTCTTGTCCCAGGTGAAGCCCAGGAGCCACAGATCAGCAGCTGCAATGCAGTTACCAGCACAAGTAAACAGGGCGGGTCCCGCCCATTGACAATCCTGCTGTCCAGGTGCCACCTGGTGGTGATAAGCAGTAAGTGGGCAACAGGAAGGCATGGCCGTTAGTTGTAGGAAGAGTCTTACAGAGGGGAGCCTAAGTGAAGAGAGAGTACCTAGACTTCCTGGACTTGCGATTTGCATTTACATGTAAACTATCATTGCCTCTTAGGGAAGACAGAGGGTTGTATATGGTACTCTGGTCTCAGCCTACTCACAAGGACAGAAGGGGCAACAGGATTTGAGGAAATTTCTTCCGTATTATTTATTCCTCGAAATTTACTGCCAAGTAGTGGTCCCATCCTTGCATGGCTCTATCATTAGAACTTTCTTATGCCAAGTCTGAAGTCAGATTGCCTGAATAGGTTCCTGGCCCCAGTCCTTACTAGTTGTAGAACCCTGGGCAGGTTACTTTTTTTTTTTTTTTCTGTAGCTCACACCTGACATGGAAGAGCAGGTTACTTTTTAAGCCTGCTATCTCCTCTGTAAAATAATAGTACCCATTGTGTCAATGAGATGTTGCATGTAAAATGCCTAGCATACTGCATTGGCTTATATTAAGCACTCAATAAATGTTAGCTATTCTAGAACTCTTTTTATTTCCTGTGCAGCAAACAGAACCTTCTTCCACTGGGCAGCTCTTCAAATATCTGAAGACATCTATTGGGTTTCCCTTCAGCCTTCTCTTGCCAGTTCTTTTTCAGCTACCCCATTGGCTTGTCAATGGCCCTCTTTAAATAATTACATTTAGAAGAACACACAATACTTACGAGTGGCTCCACTGAGGCATAATATAGTAGAACTGTTATATTTACAACCCATGACTAAGGTTCTACTATCCTTATGGAGTTTCTAGAAAGGTACCTGGAACATAACAGCTCTTAATAAATATTTATAAATTGACATATTGATGACTAAGATTTTAATTTTTTTTTTTTTTTTTTTTTTTGAGACAGAGTCTCACTCTCTTGCCTGGGGCGAGTGCCGTGGCGTCAGCCTAGCTCACAGCAACCTCAAACTCCTGGGCTTGAGCAATCCTACTGTCTCAGCCTCCCGAGTAGCTGGGACTACAGGCATGTGCCACCATGCCCGGCTAATTTTTTTTTTTCTCTATATATTTTTAG
>RJWJ010005056.1:0-60879 GCA_004363605.1 Indri indri | reverse complement strand
TATTTTCTGAGACACTCTGTTTGCCCGGGCTAGAGTGCCATAGCGTCAGCCTAGCTCACAGCAACCTCAAACTCCTGGGCTCAAGCGATCCTACTGCCTCAGCCTCCCGAGTAGCTGGGACTACAGGCATGCGCCACCATGCCCAGCTAATTTTTTATATATTTTTTAGTAGAGACAGTGTCTCGCTCTTGCTCAGGCTGGTCTTGAACTCCTGAGCTCAAATGATCTGCCCGCCTCGGCCTCCCAGAGTGCTAGGAGTGAGCCACTGTGCTGGGCTCATCTGAATTATTTCTGATGTAGATGTTTACATTGTTCCTCGAATTCAAGGCTTTATCCCTAAGCAATTTTTTAAGGGGAGAGTGCTGCAGTGTTTTAGTCAATCCAAGTTACACTTTGACTATTACTTAGCACTTCCTGTGTTACTGTTGATTAATGGGCTTTTTATACTTTTATCCAAGTTGGGTTTTTTCCTTTTTTCATAAAACATAGCCTTTGGCCTTATCACTGGACACTAGAGATTTCTCTAACATGAATGCACTAATCAACATTCCACCAAATGCTACTATTAATTGACCCATAATTTTTTTCTTATCTGCAATGACTTAGCAGGTGCAAGAGAGGAAAGCAGTTCCTGATATCTGGGAACTGGCCTGACACAGGCTTCAGAGTTGTTAGGGCAGTGACCTGGTGTTCACAGACAGCCAATGAGTTCTTCCGTTGGACACAAACAATCTCACAAAACATTAGCATCAGACGAGGTCACTCAGTGACTGTGATGAAGTGAGACAAAAAACAAGATCACTTCACAATTTTGTTTAAGCACAAAACAAGGTCACTGTGCAAACCACAAAACAGCAAACATCCCTTTTCCCAGCTAATGAGTGACTTCATCACCATTTGCAACTTTAGCTTCACTCTAGTCTGCCCTCCTTCTAGGTAAGATTAAGATATCCAATCATAGAATTATCCCTGCTTCCCTTACCAGCACTAATCCAACAGAACACCCACTTTCTTAAACCTTCCCCCAAATCGCTTAAATGTCTAAGTCCTCTGAGTCCTTTCTAACACCCTCCTGCTGAGACACACCATGATTCCAAATGGTGTGTTCTCTCCCTCGCTGCAATGGCATTTAAACCCAACTTGTTCAATTGGTGGTCTTTAGTGGGAGTGAATTAATTCAAGACATATGATGTTTACAGTTTCCCAAATCTACCTCTTTAGAGATACTTGGCAAGAAGGAAATATAGTCAGCATTTGACTGAGAATTCATGTTGGTATCTATGATTACATTCTTCTCTAAATGTTCATAAGCCATCTCTTTTAATAATCTAGAATTGTGTCAGAAAACCAACATTAAATTTATCAGTGTGGTTTCTAAAATCCACAAACAGTATTTGCCCACTTTTAGTTTTTAGGTCTTTTTTTTTTTTTTTTTTTTAAATAACCGGCTTTGACCTAGCCTACCATCTCCAATCCCAGGTGTAACCTGAGTGATTAACCAGACAAGAGAGCAAGAGGTAACAGGAGATACAATGGGGAGAACACAACCCAGGATCACTTTCTCTACCCCCAAATCCACTGTCCCATTAGACCAGACACCTGAGTTGTTTTCCCTACATCAGCCGTGAGCTGAGGAGGAACCGAGGTTTGGCTATTGGGGCCCTTGGCCTTATTGACCTTTAAGTAGACTTAAAACCTCTGGTCCTATGTGGAAACAGAGGGAATAAGGGGATGAACCCTGAGGCATATGTCCTCAGAAGAACTCCCTTTTCCCAGCACCTCCCAAGCCTTTAAGCCTTAAGGAATTGGCTACTGAGGCAGGGCTGGGTAGGAGGGACATTAACTGCCATCAACCACTCAGAGAGGCAACTTCCACCTGCCCTGCTCTGTTTGAATAAGGGAAGATCTGTCAACTATATAACATCCCATCCCCATTTCTAAGCAAATATACCCTCCATAATACCTGCCCCCCTAAAATGACCCTAAGAGCCCTGGTTACTAAAGCAACCTGGGAATAACACATACAGAGAGAGATCAGAAACAGATGGGGTTATTTTTAAACTAGACTAAGTGGCTCCAATGCTTTTACCCCATAAAGCACCTTCCCCAAAGCCCCATTTGGTCTTGTTCTAGATCCCTACCCTTCTCCATTGGCCTCTACCCAATTTACCCAAGCTACTGAGGAGATGGGGTCTTTATCCCATTTTGGTGTGACATCTACTTACTGCTCCCATCTTCCACACAGAATATCTAAGCAAGTTTTCACTGCCTCCATTTGTTAAAAATAATTGTTCTTTTATTTCTTTGGAAAGTAGTGGGCCCTGCCCTACGGATTTCCAGGCCAAGCTAGGGTAATGACTGCTTCCCTAGTCTTTGGGCTGGAGTACTATGGTCCCGGCCTTTCCAGGGCGCAGGAGCAGTTTCTGTATTGTCCAGCCCAAGCAACTGGGCCCCCAGTTGTCTGAAGGCTCCTATCAGGCCTTCTCTCCTGGCCACCCACTTCCCAATCTTTCCTGGCTCTCCCTCTGGGCAGGGTATTTTTTTCTTCCAAAACCATGGCTGGAACCTGTGCTGTGTAGAACAGAGGACAAGACCAGGGATGTCCCCAACTATGTCCTCTACACAGCCCCTCAGTCAGTCCTTCCTCTCTGCTGGCTTCAGTCTGCACTCCTATGCAAGCCCCCATTGTGAGGCTTGAAAGAAGATGGGACAAGAGGACCCTCATAAAAGGGAGGTGAGTGAAAACACACCAGCCCAACCCCTCCTCAGGACATGCTCCTTAGAAGCATACTCCTTATAGTCTCTTGTCCTAGTTCTTGAGGGAGCCCTTCGGAAAGGGCCTGGGAGGGCTAGGCAAGTAGGTAAGGGCCCCACAACCCCAGCCCTGAGAGGCTATACCAGGGGGGTGTCCATTAGCCCCATCAGTGTGGCATGGCTGTGATGCGCATGCTCTGGGAAGCAATAGGGTAAGTCACCATGGGAGTGGTAGTGTGGCTCATTGTGATTCCTGCCAAGGGTTGGGCCATCGATACAGCCACAGGGGCCACAGGAGCCACAGATACAGCCACAGGAGCCATGGAGACAGGTGGGGGTGCCATTCCCTGGGCAATTGTTTGAGCCAGAGCAGCTGACAGTGGCGTGATCTCTGGGTTCAAGTGTGGGGGTGGAGCAGTAGGAGGTGCAGCATTAGTTGGAGGAGCAGCTGGAGCTCCAGCAGGGGCCACCAGTTCTTGCTGGGACACAGGACGAGGCTGTAGAGCCTGGCTGCTAAGAGTAGTATGAGTCTGGGCAATGCCATGGTTAAAAGTGGCCACAGTGCCCACGGTGGGGGCCAGAGTCTGCTCAGTCGCTGGTGCGGTGGAGCTCAGGGTCATGACCTTGGCCTGATTGCGGAATTGAGCATTTTGTTCCAGCAGTACCTCATTGGTGGCCAGCAGGTTGCTGACCTGTTTCTTTAGCTCCTCGACTCGCTTCCTGAGCATGGCATTCTCCTCCTCTAGCAGTCTGCACTCTACTCCTCGGGGTGGAGCCAAGCTATATTCATATGATTCAAAATGGGGACCATCGGGGGGACAGCATCCACCTCGCCGGCGCTTGGGGCCTGGCTCATGGTCCTCAAAGCCCCTATCAGGAAGGTCATAGATATCATAGAGATCGTGACGTCGTCCTGGGGGGACTGAGCCTGTAGAGCCCCCACCACCAGTGCCTCCTCCACCCCGAGCATCGAACTCAAAATCCCGTTGCAGGTGACGGAACTTGCACTTGGCTCCTCTCTGACAGTCGCCCTTGAGGAAGTCACGGCAGATAGGCACCTCCTCTTTGCCATTTGGCAGGTCAGCTGGTGAAAGGCCCAGGCCAGCTGCCACTTTCTGCCTCAGCCGAGGGGGAAGCTCTCCTGTCTTCTTATAGCCATCCTCATCTTCCTTGGAGCCATGGATGAAACGGCAGTTTGGGCGGCTACACTCCTTGTTCTGGAAGTCATGGCAGAAGATGAATTCATTTTTGCTCACCCCCAAGTTGGAGACCTCACTCATGTCTGGGTGGCGATATCGACAACGCTTGCCTCGCTTGCACACATTCCTCAAGAAGTCTCTACAGATGGCATCTGAGCTGGTCCCGCCACTGCCTGCCGCTGCCCCACTGACTTCCTCACTGCCACCACCTCCAGGGCCTCCACTGCTGTTCCCAGTGCCGTTGGCATAGTTGTCCCGGTCAGGCATCCTGGTTTCCCCCAACTCAGGGCTTTCTTCCTTTTCTTGCCACTCTTGGTGATCACTAAAAAAGAGAACTGTGTCAAACAGAAGTCTTCCAGAGATATCCCACTCTTACTGACCATAGGGCAGGCAGCCCAGAGGGGCAATGGCTTTGGAGATGGAGAATCTAAGGGATAAAAATTCTGGCTGAAATGGCTGACACATCAGAAGTCCTGCCCAGGCTCCTCTGCACCTGGTCTAGATCAGAATGATTCACACTTGCCTGGCTAACACAGGAGGGGGGGAGTCGGGGTGAAGCAACCTCATCTCACTAATGATGATAGGCCAAGGAGAGGGGAGGGAGAGAATAGTGTTGGATTTTATCTTCCCTTCTGAGCTGACCTTATTAAAGTTGTGGAAATGAAATTAAAACTGCTATCAGCATCTGAGTAGGCTGGGAGGAAACTGGGAATAGTGTCCAAGATGGGTGCTTAGCTACTAGGGCTGTGGATGATGGGACACTGGCAAAAAAACTTCTCATAACTCCTCTTCCGTGGAATCTTAGGTGAAGGTTCTGTACATCTCAGATCTCTAGAACCCAAGAAATCCAGGGTGAAGAGACAGAGGGCAGTACCTAAACCTGTTATTTTTTAGTATTCTCTCCCTGTCCATCACTACTCTCAACCCCAAGGAAGTCAGCCTCCTCCATTTCAGAGGAGTTCTAAGCTGGAATCTCTACTTCTAGACCCCCCCAGGACAAAATCATCTGTGGTAAGGTCAGGTGGGAAGGAGTTAATTTCACGGAACAAGTGACCTTTCTTTCCCCATTCCCCACCCCCTTTCTACCTCCCCATGTGAAGATCCCACTGACATCAAACCACACCATTCCTCACCCTATAAAGATTCTCTTTATTTATAGACTCCATAAAAGCTTTTTAAGTCTCCTATTTCCTAAGAGAGCTCTGGAATGTCAGTCTACTGCCCTGCTTCTAGCCCTCCCCTCTCTCCACCCCAATAAGACTGGGAGTCCCTACTACCACGTGTCTGACCTCCCAAGCCTTTCCTAGGCAGTGTTCAGGCTCCCCCTGCTGTTAAAACAGGAAAACTTCACATTGTTTCCCTTTGAGCGAGCATAAGGGAATCTTTACTTATTTCTTTGGCTTTGACCCACCCAACCACACTTCATTGCCTTGACTTTGTCTTCAGATCTCCCCTAAAATTAACTGACCAAACCAGAGGCTAGAGTTACATAAAATCTTTAAAAGAGGGTCTTTTTCCTCCAAAAGGAGATCATCCCAGAGTAACAGAAAAGACAAGGGACAGAAGTGGTAAAAGAGGACATACGAACTTTTACTAAAAGGGAAATGAACAGGTGAAAAATAAATGCTATCAATCCAAGCCTGACCCATGTTGCATGTCCCACCAGAAGCAGATAACTCATATGATATTCCTCCCCACCCAACTTTCCCAGAATTTATTGATACCTGAGGTAGCTCAGGTGAAGTCCGGGGCTCCTGTGGGTCTCCACCTCCACATCACTGCTGGGTTCTGAACAGGAAAAAAAATAGAGACTTGGGTGGGAGAAGGAGTAAGAGTGGAGGACTATGGGGTGGTTGTCACAAGAATGAAGTCTGACAAAACAGCAAAGCTCTGGGAACTTCAGGATTTCCTTAGGGTTTAAACTGAACTTCTCCACTTGTCAAAGGGAGAAGTCGCCAGTAAGAAGAGTAAAAGAGAACTAACTTAGAGGGGCTGGGAGGATGGGTTGGAAAACAAGCCTTGAGTGAACAAAGGGTGAGGGGCACCCTGCCTCAAGACGTGGGGGTCAGAGCCTGGCCGAGGGTTGCAGTTAGGAGCGCCGAATGGGGAGCCTTACAAGGGCAGCGACTGACAGTGCAGTGGGATGGCAGATTAGACTTGGGGGCGGTGATTATGACGCTTCCCAACACCCTAGAGTGTGCGGAAAAAGTCCTAGGAGTTTCCCTGCAGCAAGTCTTCTAGCTTGGCAGGTTCTGTGTACTGCTGCCGGCGCTCAGCCATGAAGCAGGTGAACTGGACACTAAGGGAGCACGACGTGAAGAGGGGGACGGGGTGGGGGTGTCCAGGTGACATCAAGCTGAGGGGTCCGGCAGGGCTGTGACGTCACGGAGCTGGCGTTTGCTCGCGAAGAGGGGTCAGTGAGAAAACGGGCTCTGCCCGAGAATGTGAGAAAGAGCCAGCTAGGTTCTGGGGGGCCTTGTGTGGCCCGGCCGAGCCTAGCCGCTGGGCCGGCCCCGACTCCTCCCCTCCGGGCGCGGCCTCCACCTAAGTCTCCCGCCTCCCTCACCTGCCGCCGCCGCCGTAGTTGCTGCTGCCGCCTGCCGGTCCTCTGGCTTCGACAAAGAGCCGCCCACCCTATCATTCTTCCGCTTCCTGCGGAAGTGACGATCTAGCTACCAGACCCGGAACCACACGCTTTGGTGTGCGAAGAATTTGTGGGACAGGACGCAAGTACCCAGCAAGCTCTGCGTGTCACCATGGTAACCCGACCCTAAAGCACAGCAAAGAGCCCTAAATTAACCCGCACTGTAGGCCTCCGGGAAAGTAGGGGCTGAACCAGCATTTGCCTCTACTTGCCCGCCAACTTTGAAACCTGCCCCCAGGTGTATACTACACCCTTTCCAGCTTTAGCCAAATTGTGGACCACACGACACAACCCAGGCTGTTACCAACATAGTTTTCTTGACATCCTCCATAGCACCGGCAGTGACAGGGAACTAGCTGTATTGATAACAGGATCCCCACCAAATAGAACCGTAAAAACACACATAATAGACAAGAAGATTTGATTCTTCAGTTGAAACAGCAGGTGATTTATTGTATACTTGTTACACTCGGCCACAACTGAGAACAGAACTAGTCCAGTATGTCAGGTCCAGGGCAAAGGACCCGTACGGACTGTTTTGGTATGAGCAAGATGGTCTCTCAGAGGTGGCCTTGGCGATCGGATGGCGGTGAAGTTCGAGATCCACTGAGAGGCAAGTTCTAGACAGTAGCATGCAGTCCAACAACTTGTACCAGCGTCCCTGGACTCTGGCATTCCATGTTTCTGATCCTGTGGCCTTCACGTGTGCACAAGCAAGCGGTTTACTTGGACCTCTGCCTCATCTTTCTTCTTTTGCGCTTCAGCCTGAAAAGCAGACACGAGAATACAACCCCTGCCTTCAAGCCACAGTTGTTTCCCCCGCCCCCCCTCTTCAATCAAACGTGCACAGAATACAGGGGGTGGCAAAATGAACAAGCACCACGGTTCCATTGCCCTGTATTCGATGCCCGGTTCTGGCAAGGCAATCCTCTCAAAACGCTTTTCTCCTGAAGTGCTTTTAGAATTCCAAACCAAATGTTCTCAAGTTTCGACCAAGGCGCACTCCACTTCTTTGGGCTGGGAAAATCTCAACATACCTGCGCATTCGCTTCTTCCTCCACTAGCAACCGATCATGAAGGAAAGAATTAAAAAGAAAGATTAGTCTTACCAGGCTTTGGGGGGAGGGGTATGAAGTGCATCATTTACCAAATAGGTTCTCAGTACGAAGGACTGAGCATTTGGTCGCAGCATTTGCATCACTAATTTGAACACCCTCCCTCAACATAAAACTCTTAATTCCACCCTTTTTTCCTACCCCATCCTCTTTTCCCCACAGCACTTGAAGACTACCACCTCTGCTTTCTCCCCATATTATCCTTCCTCTCCCACTAGCTGTGGGGCACCCTAGTGAACCCGGCGGTTCAGGTTTATGGCAGACTTCCCTTGCTTGGGTCTCCCTCTACCTCCCAAGCTACTAGAGACCGCTCACCTTGGCTCTCATGACGCGGAGGTTTCTACAGGAAAAGAGAAAAAGGATACAGTTAGTTTGCTGTAACGATGGTAGGTGCAGAGGTCAGATGTTAATGGATTGTACGCGGAATTCGAGCCCGGCCACCACTAACACTCACCTACAAAGATGGCGCTAAGGCCGAGAGAAAGCCAAAGTCCCGCCTACGGCTTTTTAATAGCGCGCTCTGTGTCGTCACTTCCGCTGTCCAGCCTATTCCCCCCACCGCAGGGGCGGGGCCGCCCGATGGGAGTTAGCAATAGCTTTTGGCTCCTCTCAGCAGGTAAGTGATTGAGTTAGGAATTCTCTTGGAAAAAAGAGTATTTTCTATTGAATTATCAGTCTTTCCACCCCCTTATTATTATGAAGACACGTATTATTTCAAACTGAGCACCTATTTTCAATATTGAACCGAGAGGTGCAGACCAGAAAAGGATAGTGAGTTCCGCCTTGCTTCTCATTGCTTCTTGGGAGTTGCAGTTTCCTGCCGAGTCCTCCATTTTACTTTGGATAGGTGCGGACTGAACAAAAATTACCAATTGGTTTTCGTGATTTGCCTTATTTTCTAAAATAAATAAAAAGGAGATTCGATTTTGGAACTTCTGAAGGTCCTAAGATTCCAGAACATAGGAAGATGTAAAGTGGGGAGTCGGTAGTGCTTCTATGCTATAAAAAGAGACCCTCTCATAAGATAGAGCAACTCTTTTCCCCTATAACTCCGGGAATGCAGTGGCTTGGCTGACTACGGTTTTTCCCTACAATGCTTGACGCAGAATGTCACTACAGATTGCTGGCCACATTGCATCGTTTGTTCAAAAAATACTTCAGTGATTCTCTAGAGGTGAAGATGAAACCAATGGATAGAGAGGAAAAGTAGGTAAATCGTCTTTAGGGAAAGTATGACATTTGGTATTAAGATAACTTCCCAGTCCCACAGCATGGTCAGGTTAAAAGCACAATAAAACAAGCAGTTCCCCAAAGATTTGGCTACAGCAAACTTAATTTATGGAGGATGAAAAAGAACCTTAACCATACAGACTGTATCTTATCAATTAAAATACAGTAAGATTTTGTGTGCGTGATTGCTATAATCCCTCTTTTTTTGTGGTTACCTTTTATTACTTATATAAAAACTTGACTTTTTTTTTTTTTGAGACAGAGTCTCACTCTGTTGCCTGGGCTAGAGTGCCATGGCGTCAGCCTAGCTCACAGCAACTTCAAACTCCTGGGCTCAAAGGATCCTACTGCCTCAGCCTCCCGAGTAACTGGGACTATAGGCATGTGCCAACATGCCCGGCTAATTTTTTATATAAATATTTTTAGTTATCCAGCTAATTTCTATTTTTTTAGTACAGAGGGGGTCTTGCTCTAGCTTAGGCTGGTCTCGAACTCCTGAGCTCAAACAATCTGCCCGCCTCGGCCTCCTAGAGTGCTAGGATTACAAGAGTGAGCCACTATATCCGGCCAACTTCACTTTTTTTTTTTTTTGAGACAGGGCCTTGTTCTGTTGCCCAGGCTAGAGTGCAGTGGCATCATCATAGCTCACTGCAACCTCAAACTCCTGTGCTCAAGCAATCCTCCTGCCTCAGCCTCCCCAGTAGCTGGTACTACAGGCACATGCCACCACACCTGGCTAATTTTTCTATTTTTTGTAGAGATGGGGTGTCTCACTCTTGCTCAGGCTGGTCTCAAACTCCTGACCTCAAGCAATCCTCCTGCCTTGGCCTCCCAACATGCTAGGATTATAGGTGTGAGCCACGACACCTGGCCTTTTTTTAACTCTTGGAAAACAAAGGTTTTAAAAATTAGGGTCGTTGTTCTAAATGTTTGAGTGCTGTCAACATGAGAATATAGCACTTTTTGGTTATGTTTTTTTTTTTTCTTGAGACAGGGTCTTGCTCTGTGCCCAGGCTGAAGTGCAGTGGCACAGTCATAGCTCACTGCAGCCTCCAACTCCTGGGCTCAAGTGATCCTCCTGCCTTAGCCTTGCAAGTAGCTGGGACTACAGGCGTGCACTACCACGCCTGGCTAATTTTTCTATTTTTAGTAGAGACAGGGTCTCATTCTTGCTCAGGCTGGTCTCGAACTCTTGAGCTCAAGCAATCTTCCCACCTTGGCCTCCCAGAGTGCTAGGATTATAGGCATGAGCCGTGGCACCCGGCCAAAAATGTTTTTAATAGACTATTTTTTGGACTAGTTTTAGGTTCACAAAATAGAGAGGATGATACAGAGATTTCCCACATATGTCCTGTGCATCACCTCCCCCATTATAAACATCCCTTACCAGAGTGGTACATTTGTGACAATTGATGAACCTACATTGACACCGATATCATCCAAAGACCATACATAGTTTACACCAGGGTTCACTCGGGGTGTTGTACATTCTCTGGGTTTGGACAAATGTATAATGGAGAGAGGGGTGAATAGGCATAGCACAAGATTTTTAGGTCAGTGGAACTACCCTATGTATTTTAATGGGAGATGCATGTCATCATACATTTGTCCTGTGCTTAAGTTTTCACTATAGTATTTCAAGGTCAGCAATGCCTCCCATGTAATAAAATACTCAGATCTACTTACCCACCCGAGTTCACTCAGCCCGGCCCTAAAATTAGTGTAACATCAAAGACATTGTTCCTGAATCAAGATAAATACTTTTAGTGTTTCTTGCAGTACAATTAAGTGTCCTAGTCCTGAACAAATGTCAGCAGTGAGGGTTACGTGTCTACTTTAGAAAATTAACTCACCAAGCACCCATAGATGATTTACTGTATCTTCAAAGAATCCAGGATTTCCCAACCCAAGATATTTGTTTTAGGAAGATAAAAGTATGGCACTATAGAAAAACAGTTGCATTTGCTAACTACTTCCTCAACTGACACTTATCCCACCTCCATCAAGTAAGAGCATACCAAAG
The DNA here is from genome assembly GCA_004363605.1 of Indri indri. Classification (NCBI taxonomy): domain Eukaryota; kingdom Metazoa; phylum Chordata; class Mammalia; order Primates; family Indriidae; genus Indri; species Indri indri. The sequence goes on along the minus strand of RJWJ010005056.1, from coordinate 49,914 downwards.
CACATCATTATGAGCAAATCCAAATTTATTGTAATGCCATATCATTTTCAATGTTTAAAAACCTCTTAAGTTAGTGGGAGCCCCAGTTCCCTGGGACAGCATGCCAGAGGTACTGAAACTTGTCGCCTTTCTCTACAAACCCCCAGCAATCCAATTCAAGTCCATAGCTTCAGAAAGCCAGGAGTTGTTTCTTCAGTCAGTCTACTCCTCTGGTTCCTGGTTTTTGTTTCAAGGGAGGGAGGTCACAATATTTCAAACAGGGAAAATCACAGTTGAGCTTCCAGCTCAGGTTTGTATAAGATGGAGTGAGGGAAGACCCCACTGACCCCACAGAAAAGGACAAGGTTGAGATGGATTACTTCTTTACAGCTTTGTGAAAATGGAAGAGAAAAAAAAAAGATTTACAAATAAGGATCCATTTGATAGATGAGAATCTTCTCGTAAATGGAGGCTCCAGCTCCTAAAAATGGGAGGGGCCTGACTAGACAGCCTGAATCAGAAGAGAAATCTGCCACATGTGAATAAAAACAATCTGAAGAACAGCTCCTCTTAATTTTGAAGCCAGATAAAATACTTGGGGAGAGTGGGAAAAGAGAGGAAAAAGGCCCAAACAGATGGGAAAATGCTGACATCAGAGTGGCATTACAGAAAAAAAAAAAAAGTCAGCTGAGTGTGCAGCAGTGGTGGCTAATTTAGCCTTCTCCCTGTTCTGTGGTAGGGCCACAAACCTTGACCAAGCAAATAGTAGAAAAGGCTAGAAAGAGGGGCCTGAAGACGATGGATTTTGACTCCTGATTTTATTATTCAATTTCTTTTTTTCTATTTAAAGTAGTCTTCGGTGGCTGGGAAGCCTTGCCTCCCAAGACCAGAGTCAGTTGGAGCTGGTTGTTGTTGGGAGTGGGTTGGGGGACTGGGATGGGGGCAGGGAGACCCCGCTCTGCTGGCGATCCTGGGTGTAGAACACGAACTGCACTTCACAGAGCCTGGGGTATGGTGGGAAGGGGATGAGGCAGGAGCAGCAAGCTGGGGAGATGGGACCCACCTCAGTCCCCAGCTTCATTTTCTTCTAATGTTTCCCCACTGGTGGCATTCTCTGCAGTCTTGGAGGCCTATATATTCAAGAAAAGGACAGAGAGAAGACTTGTCAGTTTCTAACTACTTGGGGGTAGTGACTGAGGTACCAGAAATAAAACTATCTTCGTACTCTGGGTCAGGGCTGAAATATGGATATACAGACAGTCCCTGACTCAGAATGGCTGACTTAACGATTTTTCAGCTTCACAATGGCATGAAACCAATATGTGTATCATGATACTTGATAATTTATTTAATAAATTACATGAGACATTCTATACTTTATTATAAAACAGGCTTTGTGTTAGATGATTTTGCCCAACTGTAGGCTAAAGTGTTCTGAGCACATTCAGGGTAGACCAGGCTAAGCTATGATGTTCTCAGTAGGTTAGGTGTATTAAATTCATTTTTTACTTAAATATTTTCCATTTATGATGGCCTTTTCAGGACACAGCCCCATCATAGGTTGAGGAGCATCTATCTATACAAAAGTCCATACCCCACCATGACCCAGGAAGGTGGAATAAAGAGGGATCAGGTTCACCATGCCAGAGAGGGATGATCATAACACACCTTCTTTTTTTTCTTTTTCTGGGTTTTCCGACTTGCAGAACTCTGGAGGAGGGCCTGGAAAACAGAAAGAATGCAACAAATTTTGAGGAAATGTGGAGAAAACAAAAACACAAATTGTTACTCTCAGTCATGCAGCTCTTTTCAGGACTTTGCTGGCATTTAGCCCTTACTCCCAGGGGAGGTGCCACATGCCCACCACCTTCTATTCTACACTAACCTTCAACTCTGCATCCTGGACCTCCATCTCAGACTTGTAGAGCTCAGGCTCAAAGGGACCGCTCGTTATCCTCATAGGGCCATTGGGCATGAGCAAAACTGTAAATTTAAACTGGGCAACAAATTCACCTATGGGAAAAATGAAAAGTTTTGATAAACGTTCCTTTGTTGTACTTAGTTCTTTTGAAGTTACAGGGAAAAGAAGGATGCCATACAATCAGGGGCTCCAAAGTGAAAACTTTCTTCTTTGAACTCACCCTCCTTCTCATAGAGAACATTAAATGGTTGCAGCAGTTCATGTTTGGCGCACTCCACCACACCCATCCGAGCCTTCTTCTCATCTTCAAATGCTCTGGGTAGGAGAAGACAATATTCAGAAGTATCCGTAACTTCCCATCAAGTGTTACCATTTTGCTCATGTTTCTAAATAGCTCCTACCCTCAGGCAGAAATCATGCTCAGGATTGCTCTTTTACATTACCTTCAATGAGAATCAGACAGGGAAGGGAGGGAGCAAGCAAGTGCATGCTACATGTTTAGGCAGGAAGGGACAGGAAGGGAGGGAAAAGCGTTCCTAGGTGCATGGTCTGAGTCAGATTGGTTCCAAGTCCTGTCCTTGCTAAGTGCAGTACCTTAAAGTAAATGGCATGGCATCAAAACGCCTTTCCACCTCACTGAAGAAGGCACGAGAAGTTTTCATTTTCAGGCCATACTGTTTAGAGGGGTCTCGTTTATAAATGGTGGTTCTCTGTCCTGCATCCTTGGCCTACAAGAGTACATTAAGTCACCTTTGGTCTGGTGAACACACCCTCAGTCACTCCGCTTTGCCAGCTCTGGTACTCTCCTCACCTTGCCTTCTCCTGAGCTGACGAGAACATCCACAGCATATACTTCATGTACCTCAAATTCAGCTATTTCATGGTCCTTCCTAAAAGGAATAGAGAGAAAGAGAACATTAAAAGTAATAAGTAGCTCCTGGGAGCTTTGAGTAGAAGGTGGACAAGATTAAGTTGGGAGTATGGGAACAAAGTTGATGACTAGTCTGGTGTGACAGAAGGTGAAGAGTGGGGTTGGCACCTACTTCTGCTGGTCTGTGGGATTCTGGATAATGGTTTTCTCTCCATCGATGACATGCTGCTTCAACTGATGTGACAGCATACCTGTATACAAGACACAGCCTATGGTACCAGCTATCTAGAATCCCAAAATGTTTCCAAATCCACCCACCTAAGTAGTTTGAAGGGGCAGACAATGAGAAAAGTGCCTGGTTATGGAAACATATGGCACTGCGATTTCTGGCTTAGACTGAACTAGCGCCAGGATGGATCATTAAGGGAGCAAAAGCCTTAATTGTGCTAAACCACTCATTCTTAGGCCCTCATCCCTGTTATCTGAGGTCTCACCTTCTATTGGTGTGCAATTAAATGAGTGAGCAACTTTGTTCCAGGCTTCTGTCACTTGTGTGTTCTAGAAGTACAAGATTAAATAAAAGGTGAGATATCAGGAGCTAATAAGTTCTCTACCATGAGAATAAGCAGCACAAAAGAATAGAGAGTTCTCATATCCTCCATCAAGTGCCAACAATTCTTATCGCTGGTTTTTCATTTCATATCCCCCTACAACGTAAAAATACCTTATATAGATGCTCCTCAACTTAAAATGGGGTTATGTCCTGATAAACTCATTTTAAGCTGAAAATATCTATCAAGTTGAAAATACATTTAATATACCTAACCTACCAAACATCATAGCCTAGCCTACCTTAAACATGCTCACAACACTTACATTGGGCAAAATTATCTGACACAAAGCCTATTTTAGAATAATGTTGAATATCTCCTGTAATTTATTGAGTACTGTATTGAAAGTGAAAAATAGAATGGTTGTATGGGTACTCAAAGTACAGTTTCTACTGAATGTGTATTGCTTTTTTAAACCATTAAGTCTGTATTTGCATATCATTTTACAAATCACTTTCAGAAAGATGGTCCAATTAGACAATTCTTGAGGGTGAACAGGGTAGATGTATAACCCAGTCTCGGTGATGAGGACACTGAGGCTCTTAAAGGTTAAGTGATCTGCCCAAGGTTAAACGAGTGTTAAGTGGAACAACCTAGTCATAAACCCAGGTTTTCTGACGTTAAGTCCAGTGTTTATTCCTTTATATCTGGCATTATAACCTATTGAGAGGGGAAAGCAAACCCTTACTTTTTCGTTTTTTTAAGCCTCTTTCAAACATGATCTGATCCTCACCAAAGCTATAATTCTTAGACAAAAAATGTGAATAATCAGAGCTAGTATTTATCGAATATTTAATTATGTGGCAGGTATTATAAGTACTTTATGTGGATTATCTCAATTGTCACAACAACCCTATGAGAATAAAGCACAATTTTATTTTTCCCATTTTACAGATAAAGAAATTTGAACTCAACATTATTTTTGAGCAGTAAGGGACACTAATAGGGAGAGTATGGACCCAATCTGATTTCATAGCTACACTTGCCATTATACAACACTAACTTTCCTGTGAAAATACATAAATATGTAAATAATAAAAATAATAATGTGTAAAATAACAACAACAAATTCAAGTCTGTACTATATGCCAGGCATTGTTCAAAGGGCTTTATGACAACTTTATGAAGGTAGGTATCATTGCAAGGAAACTAAGACAGAGGTTTAGGTAAAAATAATGTAATTAATAAAAGTACAAATTGATTAAAAGTGTGAGGAACAAGCACATAGGGTCCATACCCTATTATTACTGCCCCTTACTGCTTGAACACAGAAAAGGAAAAAGAAAAAAGGACAATGCTTTAAGTATTGAATAGGTGTCTGGAAATTTAAGTGTTAGTGATGTCTCCACTGACAATCTAACACGCTTAATATTTTTGCTCATGAGAACTTTATGATCCCTGGGCTTCCTAACTATCTTGCAAAGTACAGAACTAACTTTTGGCCTCTCTTTGGTACTATTATCTCTCTCCCCTGCCCTTTTAATGATTTTTGTTCTATGAGCCTTTAAAATTAATTGAGTGTTTGTATCTGTGTTTTATTATAAGCTACCTACCTCAAATTATTTTGGGAAAAGATGCACATACAAAACATAAACAAATGAAGGCTCTCTATAGGCCCCATGAAGAAGGGACCACATATCCCCATATACCTAGCATGGAACTATCTATGGTAGGCACCGTGTAGCTAATTTTACAAAGCTGTTTTATAAGGGAACTGTAGAGGAGGTTAGCAATAGCTCTAGTGCCTAATACATCTTTGGTTCTATCAAGCTTTGGAGTTGGATAAAACAGCTTACCTGGTTTCCAGGTTTGACCAGGCGTAGGGCAGCTTCAGCACAAAGGTGAGCTGCCTTAATGACATCTGCTTTCCGCCCTGTTACTTGGGTCCCCTGCAGATAAGGACATGCAATCAGTGTCTTCCTGGAAAGCCTGCTAACTCAATTGGCCGTTTAGTTAATACCTATCTGTGTGCCCATATGCAAAAGTGAGCCAATGAACAGGAGAGAAAAAAACTTTTATCCTTTTGTTTCTCTAGAGACTCTCTCTCAAAACTTATATGGTGATAGGGGATGGGGGTAAGAGACAAATGGTAGTACACCCCACCCCCACCTAGGTTGAACAGAGATCAAAAGCAGGCCACCTGGGGGGGTGGGGGCAAGGGCAACATACATAACCTAAAACATCTATACTCCCATAATATGCTGGAAAAAAAAAAAAAAAAAGCAGGCCACCTACCTGTGCTACATCGACCACAAAAGTGTGAGCCACATTAGCGATGAAGCCATCCACGTGGACCCCAAGGTCACTAAAAGGCAAGAGCAGAGTACTGCATTAGGAATTGGTACTATGTAAATGCTTAAAAAAAAGGACAAATGCTTTAAAATGGTTTAACCTTACATTTTTACCAAGTCACCTTCCTTGAGAATATAGTCCTGGTCGCTCTTCAAAGGGGAGAAGTGACATACACAGTTATTTACTGAAATGCTGGTGGGAAAGGCAATACCTGTAAAGAAAGAATCATGAGCCTTACTGCTTTGCTTTCTCCTGGGAGCCCTGTTGCCCTTCAGGAAAATGGAAGGATTTTTTTCAGAGTTGTGCTTAAGTTTCATCAGTTTGGATGGGTAGGAAACTTCTTGTATTCCACTTGCCATTCCAAATTTCCAAATATCTCAACCAGAGCTGGGTAGGGGCTGTATCATTATAATGGAAAAAACCAAAAAACAAAACAACAAGAAAAAACACACAAGACCAAACAAGAGTTAAAGTGAGGGACTTTTTGGGGTTTTTTTTTTTTACCTTTCTTCATTTCCTTTTCTTTCTTGAAGATTTTCCCTGTCTCTTCCATAATCATGGCATCACCTTTCTCACATAGGCTCAGTACCGACACACCTGAACTGGATGCTTCCACCAAAGTCCGAAGTACCCCTGGGGACAGAATCCCACCATGTCAGCCTTACATGTACTCACTATCTAGTTACCACCCAAGTAATACCTGGAAGTTGGACTCAGAGTTTCTAATATTCCCTAGTGCCACTGCCCTGAGGCTGAAAGAGGAAACAAGTTTTGCCTCTTGGAACATATAATCTCTAATTTCTACCTTCCTTTCCTAAAAAAAAAAAAAAAAAAAGGTCAACACTCCCTTCTCTCCCTTACATTATGTGACAAGTAGTTATACACAACTTTCTCCCTAGGCAAGTCCTCAGACTTTCCAAAGATAATACCTTTGGTGTGTTAGGACAGAGTTATGAACTTTGGGGGCTCTCGCCAAGGTATCCCACATACATGCAAAGAGGATTAGAAGAAATTTATAGGCATCAGGGACAATGGGAAGGTAGACGCAGAACTGCTGACTCGAAGCTGATGCATAAATATTCCTGTCTTCCCTTCTCAGACACCTTAATTAGGTGTTAGTAATCTCAATTTATGTAGACTTATTTCCTCACAAACAAGTGTATGAGCTGAGTCTTAATCTAAGGTCCCTGGGTTTCAGGGGACCCATAGCTTATAACTTTCAGTAGATCTCAAAAGATGTATGTATGTATGTATGTGACTCCAAAGTTTTAAAACTGGTATCTGAGATCACAAGTGCCTCAAGTTATAAATTCCAAGAAAGAAAAAAATAATTTTTTAAAATTAAAACCACTAACATTAAATACTAAAAGGCACCAAAAATGAGGATACTATACTACATGTGCATTGTTATAAAGCATTGGTCTGTTCCTGCCTCTCCATGATACATCCTGAACTTCAGGTTTGATTTTTGGTATCTGTTTTGGTGATTCTTTGGAAGCTGGAAAATAGGAGGCATCCTAAATACCTCCTCCCAACAATCTTTACTGTCAAAACCATTTAAAAGCCTAAGGACAAACAGTTTCTATCTCCCTAACTGGGTTTTAAAATGGAAAGGTGAATTGGAAAGAGAAAATAGAAAGTGAGACATCTGTCTAGAGCGGCAGGCAAATGCTTGAGAACGTCAGAGCACAGCTCAAATAAGGATGACTTATGACAATCCTAAAATCAATCCTCCCTGTTCCAGTACTCTTCATAAGCCTGCCTAGTTGAGGTAAGAGGAGGGCCCCAAAACACTCCTGGAGTTGTCAAGTCATTGAGAACAAATTTGAAGGCTAACTACAGCTATCTGCACAGATTGGAGGGGTGACAGGGATGAATAACTTCAGGAAAAGCCAGATGTATCTCCAAGATTTGTGTCAGGAGCTCCAGAAGTGCCCTCCAACGGTCCCCTGAGCTGGCCCAAGGGTAAAGGGGGCCCCCACCAGGGTAAGAGCTGAAGTAAAGAAGGCAAGACTCCAGCAAAGCACGTGGTGGGGAAGCTGGTGTCAGGGACAGTAGCGGAAGAAGGGAGCCAGCGATCCACATGGGGACCCAGCAACACGTGCTGGCTGGGCTCCTGACGCCCCAGAGACGCGACAAGACAGAGGGGCGCTTCCGTCGCCAACAGCTGGGCCCTTCCTTTTCGAGGTGGCCTCGCCGCTGCCAGAATCAGAGGAAACAGAAATCCGGATTGAGGGGTAAGAGCAGAAGACGCGCTTTGCCCCCAACCAACGGCCTAGGGTCGGAGCCTGAAGGGGGCCCCTCTCTGCGCTCTTCCCGGTCCCCGGCCCGCACCTCCACAGACTCCAGCCCAGGCCTGGCCGTTCAGGTCCGAGGCGCGACACCAGGTTTTCCCACCACGCCGCCCCCAGCGGACCAGTGTGGGCCCATCAATAGCTTTCTCCACATAACCCCACCGCTCCAGCCCGTCCGGGACCGGCCTGGCACTTTTCCCTCTCAGCCTCGATTCCCGGACCCCTGAGGCCGCACTCACGGTTGGCGATGTCGCCCCCCATCTTATACTTGGTCACGACCAGGTCTTCGGCGATAGTTTGCTCCTGCTGCTCGTCCTCACCCGACATCTTCCACCACCACCACTGCAGCCTCGTTTTCCCTGAGCCGCCGCCTCTGTCTCCCTTCCCAGCCACAGGCTGTGGTCAGAGCCCCCTCGATCCGCGAGGAGAGAGCGAGCGAAAGCGCGAGCAAGCAAGGGAGCGGGCAGGCAGGCGAGAGCGAGAAGCGGCGAGCGCGCGGGCTGCGGCGCACGGCACGCTGGGACAATGAGTCCTTCCCACCGCCAACCTCTGGCCGCCTCCGTGGTCGCGTGAACTACAATTCCCAGCCTGCCTGTCGCACCCTACCCCAGGCCCTGGGGCCTTGCCCTCCAAGAGCCTCGCACTCCGGAGTCGCCGGGCACGCTGGGAAGGGTCAGGCTCCGGCGGGAAGGCGGAGTCGTTGGAGAGTGTGAGGGGACGCGTGGTCTCGCCCGGAAAAACCACTTCCACTGAGTGCACTGAGCCAAAGCCCGTAATAGAGGAGGGCGGGCTGAGGGAGAAGGGGCGGAGCTACGGCGGGGAACTGGGTTTAGAGGCGGCGCGGTAGGGTGGAGCAGGGTGGAGCCGAGGTTTGTGGGCAGTGTCTACACTTAGGGCGGGGAGGTTGGGTTCGCCCTTCCTCGGATACCTGGCTCGACTTGCGGGACCGGCCCAGCCGGTCTAAACCTCTTCCAATGCTGGGAGAACGCGAAGGGGCAGAGCAGGTGTGGAAGAAGACCAAGGTGCTGGGAGCAGGGGCTGACTGGTTAGCCAGACTGAAGGGATTATCCCTTTTATTTTTTTTTGAGACAGAGTCTCGCTCTGTTGCCCGGGCTAGAGTGCCCTGGCGTCATCGTAGCACACAGCAACCTCAAACTCATGGGCTGAAGGGATCCTCCTGCCTCAGCCTCCCAAGTAGCTGGGACTACAGGCGTGCGCCACCACGCCCGGCTAATTTTTTCAATTTTTTTTTAGTTGCCCAGCTAATTTCTTTCTATTTTTAGTAGAGACAGGGGTCGCTCTCTTGGCGAAGGGAACTCCTGACCTAAAGCGATGCTCCCGCCTCGGCCTCCCAAAGTGCTAGGATTACAGGCATGAGCCACGCCCTGCTGGGATTATCCCTTTAAAGGCCTCCCGGTCTAGAGAACAGACTCCCAATGAAGTAGGATGGCATTGTCGTTCCAACAGTGGGCTTGGATGGCACCTAAGGGAAGTGTTAAGAAAGACAGAATTGACTGTTTTCTTTTCTCCTGTGGGCTACATCTGACTGGATGGTGACTCTCTTAAGGGAATGAGTTCAGGAAACATCTGGAGGTTTCAGTATTCCACCTCTAAAGGAGAAAGTGTGTCTATAGGGCTTTTTCCAACTTCACTGAGCACGTACTTTTTTTGTTGTGTTACTCCGAGTTGGTTGCTCTGTAGATTACTAGTAAAACCCTTAAATGAAAAGGACTGTGCATTATGCTTGTTTTAAGGGAATGCAAGTAAAAATAGGGCTGGAGAAAGCTGGATGGGACCGAGTAGGACTTTCAAAAGACAGAGAAAGTTAGCTATCCACTGCTGAGGAGCAGAAAAAGGAGGCAGTCTCTTATTTAACACACTAAATGTGTGTTTCAGACAGAAAGCTGGAAAAACTTTGGCATTTTTATTCAGACATGTATAAAAACAAAACAAAAACTTCAATGATACAACATACATTTTCCTCCAGTTCTCCATCCAAGGGGACAGAGGTCTGAAGCTGGGTCTTCTTTCTGTCCCACCCGGAAGCTTCTCATTAATGGATGAGAATAGCTCCTAAAAGTGGATCTCAGGGACCCTTGTGGGTAAGGAGTGGAGATCATTTATAGCGGATTTGGGTTATGGTTTACACAAAAATGTCCAGTTATTTTTCCTTCTGACACCCCCACCACCACTTCCTGAGTTGAGGTCTGAGTATAGGACGAGGATGTGGTTGTTGGGGTTAGACTTGGTTCAGTGCAAAAATAAGAAAACAATGACCCTTATAAGGCTCTGACTTATATCAGTTTCCCTTGACACCTTACAGTAAGAGACTTGCACTGGAATTAGGAAAATTTTGAATCCTGGACCTGGTGCTTAATTTACTTAATTTCTTTAAGGCTCAGTTTCCTTATTTGTAAAATGGCATAATATCTATCTCACAGAATTGTTGTAAGGATTATAAAGGATTAAGTGAGATAATGTAGGTAAAGTTTTAGCGTGATGCTTAGCTCGTAGTAAGTGCTCTCAGTTAAAAGTGATCAATATCTATTCCAAACCTCTTTCTGCATTCCACGAAATTTTAAGCTTCCCAGTCTTTCTAGGAGGTTAAGAGTCATAAGCCAAAATTTTATAATACTTTCCTCTGCCAGGTCTCCTCCCATTCTTTCTGATGGGAAGAGGCACACTTGAGAGCCTAGTCCCAACAAGTCAGAGCCTGAGAGAAAGGGACATGGAGAGTAATCCTTCATATCTCCAGGAGACCCTGTGAGGAAGCTGAGGAATGGGATTGGGAAAGCATACGAAATAGGGAAAAACCTTCTCCTTTCCCGGGGTTAGGAAAGAGAAGAAAGTGCACAGCTGGCTACATATCACAAGAATTTTTTGTCAAAGTGTTTCAAAGCCTCCAAATGTTGAATGGAATTGTCTAGGACTGGGGAAATAGGGCTGAGACCTGTGAGGGAGAGGGAATAGGGAGAAGAGGGGTACCCTCTAGAGGCACTAGCTGCCATCAAATGCTCCCTGAGTGCCTCAGGGAGCAGGGGTTATGTTCTCTGGGCATTAGCCTTGGGGAAAAGCCTGCTATGCCAGTAATCAGGGTTATCAAAGGCGGAGTCAGTGGCTTCTAGGCTACGTAGAGTTTTGAGGCGGGCATAATGAACATGTGGGGCATGGTGTCCAGGCCCCTGGAAAGCTCTCATTTCTTCATACCCTTGCTCAGCTGCTGGGCAGGCTGCCATGGCTGCATAATCCCCCGCAGGACCACCTCCACCACGTCGCCGATTCATATATTCATAGTCCTCATCTGGAGTTGTGCCAGCAGTGGGCATGATGGGCACAGGGTGGAGTGGGCAACTCTGTGTGCTGCCCAGAGAGGCACTAAGGTCTGATCCCACATCCATGTACTCATAACCCAGGTCCTCGAGGGAGCTTGGTCTGGGGGGATGAGGTGGACTGTGCCTTCTCCGGTTCATGTATTCATACTCCTCATCTTCATCTTCTTCAGTACCCAGGACAGAACTGAGACCCACTGAAGAAAGAGTGCCTTCTCGGGAGGAGGGAGTACCTAGGGGTTGAGAAGAGAGGCTAGGTATGTGGAGAACATGATGGTAATAGGCAGTAGGGGATGGGGGAAATTAGATAAAAATGAATAGGGAGGCATATGATCAGAGAAGACAATTAAGAGGAGCCCAGAGAAAGGATTAGAGGAGGAATTGAGGAAAGCCCTAGGAAGATCAGGTACCTTTGAGGTGTGTATCTGGCATGACATAACCGTTGACATCCTCTTCCTCTAACCCTGGTGGGGAGAGTGGGGTGACAGGAGTAAGCAGACTGTGGCGCTGGGAATGGTATGCGCTGTCTCCACGGGGCCGTGGGCTCCGACTCCGGCTCCTACACATTGACACCTTCTCTTGGAGCTCAGCCTCAGAGCCTGTCACATGGCCCTCTGATGACTCTGATGCCAGGCGTGCCCGTGGCACTGGATGCAGAGAGACTGGACGGGGACACCGTTCACTACCTCCACAAACTGCAGAATCCTAAAGAGGAAAATAAACAAAATAATGCCAGGAGATTTACATAGAGACAAGAAGGCAAATGGATAGTTCAATGCCTTCTTTTTTGCAGGACATGGATTAAACTTCAAAGGTTTCTAATGCCTCCCACACTACCCCTATCATTCTGATCCTAAGACCCAGAATGCCAGCAACAGATCTTACCTGGCAAGCTTCCCCAAGATTACCCTGGTTCATGGGCATGTATCCCGATGATGGACTCAAATGGCTCTGGCTCTAGGGTGAAAAAAGTAAGGAAAAGGTTTAAGATGAAGGGAGAACTCTACTCTTACCATGGGGGGGCCTGTAAGTGGTTAATCTGGGTATCTGTAGGGTTCATGAGGGCTCAGGGTGCAGAGAATTGGGTAATTAGGTGTCTTACCCCACGTGGTCGATTAAGTGTTCCAACTGGTAGGCTGAGGGCAGAGCCCAATGTGCTTGCCAGGTTGTCCTCCTCTGCTTCCAAGTCTAGGTCTAGGTCTAGTTCTGGCTCCAGCTCTACTTCCTCCAGTTCCTTGTTTGTCAGAGCAGAGGGCTCTGCCCCAGGTGCTATTCCAGATCCACTCTCTCTCTATAGGGGCAGGTAATTGTTAGGGTGAATCCTGGTTCCAGCCAAGTCCCCTTTTCTCTAAATTTCCTTGACATATCTTAGTCCCTACTTACTTTTATAACCAGATACCGGGGTGGGTCTCGGGCCATCCTGGTGAACTCATTGGCTAGCTCTTTAAAGGTTGGGCGAATGTTCTCATCAATCATCCAACCTAGGGGGGAAATGTAGGAGGTAGAGACATAAATGGGAATAGAGCCATAAGACAAGTAGGGAAGGAAGTCAGAAAATGATTGGGGTCAGAAGGTAACTCACACTTGACCATCACCATGTAGACATCAATGGTACAGATCTGGGGCTGTGCCAACCGCTCCCCCTTCTCTAGTAGGTCTGGTACTTCAGCCAATCGCAGCCCTGCATAGGGCTCTGCCCCGAAGGTCATCAACTCCCAAACTGTCACACCTGATGACAGGAAGAAATGGACTAGTAGATAGTAAAATAGTAGACAGGGGCATGAAGTGAAGGGAAGGCAGAACCTGATTTTTTTTTTTTTGCTCAGGCTGGAGTGCAGAGGCACAATCATAGTTCACTGTAACCTTGAACTCCTGGGCTCAAGTGAGCCTCCTGCCTCAGCCTCCCAAGTATCTAGGACTACAGGCATGAGCCACCATGCCTGACTAATTTTTTAAAAATTTTAAAAATTTTTTGTAGAGATGTGGTCTTGCTATGTTCAGACTGGTCTTGAACTCCTGGCCTCAAACTATCCTCCCGCCTTGGCCTCCCTAAGTGCTGAGATTACAGGCGTGAGCTACTGTGCCTGGCCAGAGCCTGATTTGACACAAGGATCTAAAGTCCTTAGAGATTATAAGAGAGGGGGTCTCAAAAGGCAGTTGTGAAATTTGGGCCAGTGATGATATAGAGGGCATCAAGATGCACTGACCATAGCTCCAGACGTCACTCTGGTGGGTGTATTTCCCAAAGTGAATACTCTCAAGGGCCATCCACTTAATTGGAGTCTGAGGATTAAAGATAAAGGTGTCACCAGTTGATTTCCACAAACTTTCTTAGCATTTCCAAGTCCCAAGTTCTCTTACCATTCTTTTCTTTGTTGCTCTCTGAACTTAAATCTCTGACATCTCTAGCTTTCTCTCTTTTTTTTGTTGAGACAGGGTATCGCTCAGTCACCTCAGATAGAGTACAGTGGTGTCATGTCATCATAGCTCACTGCAACCCCAAACTCCCGGACTTAAGCAATCCTCCTGTCTTAGACTCCCAAGTAGCTGGGACTACAAGTGCACACAATGCCTGGTTAATTTTTCTATTTTTATTGGAGACGGGGTCTCATCATTATTCAGGCTGGTCTTGAACTCCTGAGCTCAAGCAGTACTCCCACCTTGGCCTCCCAGAGTGCTAGGATTAACAGGTGTGAGCCACTGTGCCCGGCCTTAGTTTTCTCTTCTTGAATTTACCATGAAGCATGAAGCATCTGCCCTGCCCCTGAAGGAGACCACTGACTGCTCCCTATCCCCATGCTTCACTCCACTCCCGCCTCCTTACCCAGCCCTTTGTGTCACCTCACCTTGGCCTCACTGTGTAGTAGCTGTTTATCGTCCGGTGGCAGCAGATCAGCCACACCAAAATCTGCCACCTGAACCTGACTAGGTGACTTGAGTAGCACATTTCGGGCAGCCAGGTTCCTATGCACCATACCATGCTCCTCAAGATAGTACATACCCTATAGGGGAAGAAAGTATTCTCAGGGTTGAGGGAATCAGTCAGTCAGTGAGATCTAGAATCCTCCCGAACCCTGAAGGCACCTCTCAGAACTTCAACCTTCCCACCCCTTCTCTCCCTGCCCCCACCCAGGCAGTTCTTATTATAGGGCTCCTCCAGGCTCCTCTCACCTTTGCAATTTGTACTCCCCAGTTGAGCAGCAGCTGTGGCCCCAGTGCCCCCCGGTGTTGTCTCACATGATCCAGCAGGGAACCCAGAGGCAAGTATTGAGTGACAAGCTGCAGAGATGACCCAGGGCATAGTCCCAGCAATCGTACAATGTGGGTATGGTCTAGACTGCCAATGGCCAGCATATGCTAAGAGACACAAGAGGTGTTATCCAGGAAACAAACAGATTCACATACACTCTGCACATGTACCCCCAGACCAGGGATCCCCCAATGTTCAAGTACATCAACATGGCTAACATAGTAGCTGCTAACACAGCAACATGCTTCTACATGACTGTATCTAATACTGTCCTCTCTCCTAGTGGCATACAAAATCCTTTTCCTTCACTTACATCTGTCACAGCTTGAAAACTCTGCCGTCCACTCTTGTCCTCAATGACTTTAATGCAGACTGGAATCTTGATTGATTCACCCTCAGGGATCCACACTCCCTAGGAAGTTTGGGGCAGGCGTCGGTCTAGGGTCATTCTCCCCAGATCAGCCCTTTGCTAAAATTTTTCTCCCCTTTGCCCTAGATCCTTTCCCCACCTCTCCAGCCTTCCTGTGGGTCACTCACTCTGTGCACAGTTCCAAAGACACCCGAGCCAAGCACTTTAAGCTTCCTCAGCTCTGTCTCTTTGAAGATTCTGGCCAAGACTTTGTTAGCCTTCTCACTGGGATCCAGAGGCTCTATGCTCTGAGGAGCAGATGGGAAGGAGGTATTCAGGAAAGCCCATTCTGACACCCCACTCCAACCCCCTTCCCCTAAGTGGATGCCAAACACAGCAGAGCCCAAAGGACAGGAAGAGAGATTGTCTTTGGTCCTGGAAAACACTGTAGGCATATTGAGGAATAACAGACCCTGTGGAATTTTTTTTTTTTCTTTTGAGACAGAGTCTTGCTCTGTTGCCCGGGCTAGAGTGCTGTGGCATCAGCCTAGCTCACAGCAACCTCAAACTCCTGGGCTCAAGCGATGCTCCTGCCTCAGCCTCCCAAGTAGGTGAGTCTACAGGCACGTACCACCACGCCTGGCTAATTTTTTTCTATTTTTAGTAGAGACAGGGTCTCGCTCTTGCTCAGACTGGTCTCAAACTCCTGACCTCATGCAACTGTCCTGCCTTGGCCTCCCAGAGTGCTAGGATTACAGGCGTGAGCCACCTTACCAGCTGAATTGTGGCAATTGCTTGTTCTCATGAGATTAGGAAACCAGAGAGTTGGGTTTTCCTTTTGATAGGGGAAGGAGTGTTGGGGGTTCATCTGGAGAGAGTTAGTAATAGTATCACCACCTTGAGTGCCTTTTATACAGTGCTCTATGCTTTTCAAAACACTTTCACATACATCGTCTGCTTCCACCCTTATAGCCATACAGAAGAATGTTATTTCCTCTATTTAGATGCACACACTTAGACACAGGGAACAGAAGTAACTTCTTCAAAGTCATGTGGCAAATTAGTGGCAAAATCAGGACTAGAATGCATGCCTCCCATTTCTTTGAGCAGTGTTCTTTCTAGCCAATCACACTATCGCTTTGAAGAAAGGGATCAAATCTCCAGGGAAAGAGGAGGGGAGTGATGCTCATGGCATCACTGACTTCTGGGTGCAGATGGCACAGGGTACCTCTCAAAATTAAGCTCTAAGTACTCACCTCACCTCGTTCCAAGTAGCGTCTCATAGCCCTTTTATTCTGAATCCGGCGCCCACGCCAATAGAGAAAAGTGCCACCCAGGATCAGGAAAATCGCTACCAATCCTACTACCACCGTCAAAGCCATTGTCAGATGGGTTTTGCTATGGAATATAAAGAAACCCAGCATTATCCTGGGTATATACCCCCCTTACAAATATCATCTATACCTGTGCCAAGGTATGGTGCAGATCTGGGACAAGAATTTAACTTACACACACACACACACACACACACATACATATATCTCCTTGAGCACTGAAGGGACTAACCTAAATCTAGACCACCCTTAGGCTACTACAAATTAATTTTAGGAAAAGAAGGCCAGAAGCCTGGATTCTTATGTTTCAGTGACAGTGATAGTGGACTATGTATACAAAAGGCCAGATTGAATAGAGACTCACTCTTCCCTGCAAGTAACCACCCTCACCCTAGCTTCTCTCCCAAATATCCCCAGCTTCCAGAATCTCCAAGCTCATTATACCTGATCAGCTCCAATGTTTGGCCTGAACAGTCTTGTAGCTCTGGTCCTTTACACCTAAAGAAGACAGTCAACACCTTAAATGGGAGCTTGAACAACAGAGGCTCAATTCCAATGGCCTCAACCTACAAAAGCTGTTTTAGAACCTACCATGACATCCTATCCTGGAGCCCAAAGCCTATCCCAAAACTTGGCCTCCATCTCCAGCTCACCAGCCCTCCCTGAGCCCCTCTTGTAATGAAACTCCTCTGAGCTGAGGTTATTTCAGGTTCCCAAAACTGTTTTGTGCTGTTATGGAGTTTCCTCTTCTCTAATTCTTTACTACACAGCTGGGAGTGATCCTTAAATCACAGTCCCCCTCTTTTTTCTGCTCTCTTCACCCTGTGCTCCTACCCTTCAACCTGACCCCTCTTCTCATCATTGCATTACTGACCCTTGGGTGCAGTTCTCATGGCAGGGACGACATTCATTCTGAACATCCGGGTACTTGTAGATGGGGCCCTTGGCACCTAGGACTCCATTGGGGCAGCTGCTCACACAGTGGGGCCCATCTCGAAAATGGGCACATTGGGCACAAGCATCAGAGCCCTGAGTGGAAGAAAGCAGGTCAGGAAGTATTGGATTCCCAGGTCAATGCCATACCTCTCAGCAAAGACCAACCCAGCCATTCAGGATCCTCCATCTACAATCCCTAGCATTATCTGGCCTCCCTATGCTGTCTCTGGGATTTGGCTATATCATTCCCTAGATGCTCCAAGTGTTGCCCCTTGCCTATCTGCCTTAGCAATTATGGTGCTGCTACTATACCGAGCCATTGCATGTGGCAGTGCCCTCCATGGGTTGGCATTCCGGGTGGCAGGAGAAGCATTCAGCCTCATGGGCAAACTCACGAGGCTCCCTGCAGTGGGGGATAAAGGGAAGGGAGTCACTTTCAAGTCCTAACCATCATGCCCCGATCCCACACCCACAGGTCTCCTACCTCATTCCCACCAAGGCATATGCAGAAAGTTGTCTAAAGGCTGTTAGGTGCCACCTGAACAGCTCCATCCCAGGGCCCCACCCCTGCCTGTTTTTGACTATGCCCCCTCACTGTACCCATTCAGAAAGTTGCAGTGGGTCACACAGACACCTCCTCGGCTGTAGTTCCGACAGGATAAGCACTGACCAGGGCCTGGGCCCCAGCATCCCCCAGAGGAGCACAGTGGGTCACACACTTTGCCTTCTGCCACTGGAAAGGAAGGAGTAGATTAAGAGAGGAGTCTGAGGACCCCTAAAAAGCCCTCCCCTGAACTCTTCCTCATTACTGCTTCTAACCTCACATCCCCCTTCTCCGTGGTTCCATCCCCAAACCTACTCCCACTTCCAGGGCAGAATAATCCTTACACCCTGTCCTGCCTGACTACCTGTTCTCACCACCCAGTGGGCCTTTTCCCTTACCGCATTCTCTTCGGGGCCGATTATGCTTGATGTCTAGTCTCTCTTCTGAAGGCCCCCGAAGCAGCTTGGTCCAGTTCAAAGAATGGTGGTAGCAGAGCTGCCGATTGGCACTTATGTAGATACGCCCCGCGCTAATTTCCTTCAGGGATCGGAGGCCCAGAGATGTTACATTCAAGTTCTTCATGATCAACAACGAGAAGCCCCGGCTGAGAGTAAGGAGACAGGATGAGAGGGGACACCACTAAGGGAAAATTGTCCATGCAGTGGATTCATTTTATTCAACAAATTTGCCCTGAGCTGGTCAGACCCACCGAGAGGGATGCCTCTCCTTTTGCCTTTTCCCCATCAAACTCTCAAACCCTCTGGGCCTGCTGCATGAGTCAATGCCTCGTATTTCACCCAAGAATGGCTACAAAACAGGGTTCGTTGCCTGGAGATGCCATCAGCTCCACACCCCTTACTCACTTGTAGAGGCTTCTGCCTCCAATGGTTGTCAGGTTGGAAAAAACACTGAAGTTGTGCATGTGGGGAGGCCAGGATTGGATGTTCAGATAACCTGAGGGGTTGGAGAGAGGCATGTCAGCAGGGAGTCTTCTCCCCTTCCTCTTTCTCAGCTTCTCCTGGCTCCTCCCCTGTAACTTGTTTTTGTTTTTTTTCCTCCCCTATAACTTGGAACATGATTTTCTCAAGTAGTTATACCACATTTGATGCCAGTGGTTCACCTATTCCTCTCAGAAAGGGCAGCCTCTCCTCCCACTCACCTGTGATCTCCCGTACTGTCTGGAAGACATTGAGCTTCTCAGGGTCCAGGGCAGGGATCTTGTGCCAAGGGTCTCTGGGGAGAACAATAAAAAGCAGTCAACAAGGTAGAGGTATAATAGGTATTAGCAATGAGAACACCTAGCCTCCAAACTTGGTTTCTAAATATCACTCTCCACTAAAAGGAAACAGGGTTCTTTGGAGAGGCTGGGGCGGGAGAAATATAACGTGAGCCTAGAGCATCTTGTACAAAAGAAAGTACTCAAAGAATGAAGGGTACAGCCCAAAGAACACTGGTGCCAGTGTGAAGGGGCTCCCAGTGGCCAAATCAGGGACAAATAAACACCAAAATAAATAATGATTCTAAAGGATTATAAACCATTGAATAGGCTGGGTTTGATGGCTCACACCTATAATCCCCACACTTTGGAAGGCTAAGGGGAATGCCGCTTGAGGCCAGGACTTCGATACCAGCCTGGGCAACTTAGCGAGACCCCTGTCTCTACAAAAAATTAAAAAATAAGGCTGGGTGCAGTGGCTCATGCCTGTAATCCTAGCACTCTGGGAGGCCGAAGCGGGCGGATTGCTTGAGCTCAGGAGTTCAAGACCAGCCTGAGCAAGAGTGAGACCCTGTCTCTACTAAAAAAAAAAAATAGAAAGAAATTATCTGGATAACTAAAAATATATATAGAAAAAATTAGCCAGGCATGGCGGCACATGCCTGTAGTCCCAGCTACTCAGGAGGCTGAGGCAGTAGGATCGCTTGAGCCCAGGAGTTCAGGCTGCAATGAGCTACAATTGTGCCACTGCACTCCAGCCTGGGCGACAGAGCAAGGCCCTATCGCTAAAAATAGATAAATAATAAGATTATGTTAAAATAAAAAATTAAAAGAAAAAAACCAGGCAGCCATAGTGTTTCTGTCTCTCATTTAAGTGCTGTCCTATAGAATAGGAAGTCCCTTTGCTCTTTGTTGCTCCAAGAAGCAGAATTAGGGGAAATAGCTGAAAATCATGGGGAGGCAGATTTTTATTTGAATTTAGGGAAGAACTTTTAGAAAGCTTTAAGAAGAAGGATACACTGCTGTCCCTGTCCCCTGTTCCTTGGCAGGGTGATGTTGGATTGCTTAAGGATGTCCCTGAGGGAATTCAGGGACATCCTTAAGCAATGGATGGGAGGTTGAGTTAAGTATTCCTGTAGGTCCTTTTTAACCACTAAGATTTTATGACTTAGATTCCTAGTCAGCTCCACAGAGGAAGGTTTAGGCCAAGGAAATGAACTGTGTGAGGCGTAGATGGGGTGGAGGACTGGGGAGGGAAGGCAGAATCTCTAACCCATTGAGGCCAGTGATAAGAAAGTCCAGGTTGCCCAGGATCTTGGTGCAGTTCACAAATCCATCGATGTTGCTCGAGTCCACGGTCTGGAAGCGGCTCCCAGAACCTGTCCCCTCACAGGCTGCAAACACAAAGGAGGCTCAGAGGGGGTGGTCTGAACAGTCTTAGAGGAAAGGATGTCTCTTTACAAGTTCTTACCATCTCGTACTCACCTTTGGGGCATAGCCCCCCACAAGGCTCACATATCTTGAGCCCATTTTTATCTACTTCCATCTTGTCAGGAGGACAGGCTCTGACACAGGAAGTTAGATCCACCACAAAGTTGTCTAGGGAAGAGGAGGGAACCATTAGAGGTGAGAGAAGAACACTGCCAAGTACCAACTGAACCCCTGCTCTGGGCCCTTCTCCCTCCTGCTCTGCACTGGATTTGTCCCCACCTACCACCCTAGGTCCCTTAAGTGCTGTCCTATAGATTAGAAAGTCCCTTTGCTTTATGTTGCTACAAAGAACAGAAGTAGGGGCAATAGCTGAAAGTCATGGGGATGCAAGTGGGGGCACTCTTTGGGAATGGTTAGATGATCATGACCAATTTGCCTTCTGAGCTCCCCACTTGATGCCTTTTGCCTCCCAAAATTTTGTTTAAAATTCTGGATCCATATTGTCAGTCCTTCCCCTCAGACACTTACGGGGACAGCTGGCTACACAAACTCCTCCATACTGGTACTTGGTGTGGGGATTGGGTTCCAGCTGGAAAGTTAGCTTATTATAGACAAGAGGCAGTGGACATCGGGGTACACAGGCTCCACTGTCATTGAAGTGTCGGCAGGCCTGGGAACATAGGAGACTCATAAAATTCATGTTACATATGTACGCCTACCTCCTCCCCAAAGCCCACATCCCCATTTTGAACCCAGGCAAACAGTAAGAGTACATACAAAGCAGTCTGTGTCCTGAGGGCCTGAGCAGCCCCCTGCACACTCATCATGGCAGCACTGGTTGGGGTTGGGCCCAAAGCAGTGACCATTACACTGAGGGGCACAGATGGTCTTGGTCACTATGGAAGGAGAGAAAGCATGGCTGTCAGGGCTCTTAGGACTGCATTCTGAGGTCACTGCTCATCACGACCCCCAGGGTTGACACAGGCTTGAGTAGGCAGGGATATGAAAGTGTATGAGTTTGAAGTTTTTGGAGGGAAGTTCAAACCCACATGTCTGGCAGTCTTCTGGTCCGGGACCCCAGCATCGTCCTTTGCAGGCCTCATGACAGGGGGGACCTGGTTAGGAAGGAAGGCAACACAAGGGCTGTCAGGGGCTAGGACGGGTTTGCTTGAATCAACAGGGTATGATGTCAGCACACAAACACCTCAATTCCAAGAAGCAAAGAGCCAGGGCCGTGTCCCTCCCTGCCCTTGGAGAGCAGGGCTGGGCTCAAGTGAACCTGTCAACAAAGGGTGGAGCCACGCCTCCACACCACCCACTGGGCAGCTGAAGGGGAGGGACTGGGGCAAATGCCAACCTCGGCCTCAGTCCCAACCCAGGAACTTGGTTTCTCCTTGGCAAACTGAATCCGGCAGGAAGCTATGCATGTGAATGGACAGGGAGCAGCAGATTATGTTCAAGGGTAGGTGGGTTCCAAGGAGAAGGGAGTAGATTGTGATGGAGAGAGTAATGGCTATGGAGTCGAAAGATCTGGATTCCCTGGTTAGTACTGAGAGTTCTTTTTGCCCCTCGTCTTGATATACCTCCTCTGTGGTTTGGGTTCCAGGGGAACTGGCCTGGTCCCTCCTGGTAGGCTCTCAGATCTAGGGCTTGAGGTGTTTGTTCAGTGGAGAGATGGGTTCAGAGCAGGGATGTAATGATGATGGGAAAGGAATCACTCTGGTTTGGTGGGGCAGGGGGAGCAGTCTTTATCATGGACACTCACAGCTTCTGCCATTGTCCTTCACCACGATCTCAGCACATCGATCCCTCACGATGTCCTTCCAGTCAATTGTGTCCATGTGACAAAGTTTATCATTCTTCTCAATATAAACGCCCCCTGACAGAATCTCTGAGGTAAGGAAAAGAAGTGACAGAGTCAAGGGCTACGGCAGAACTCCACCTTCCCGCCAATCCAAAAGACATCTGAGACTTGGCAGCACAGGAAACGGGGCAGACAGATCTGTCCAATTAAATTCCAGCTGTAGCGAAGGCTCGCCTTATAAGAGGAGTCAGGCCAAAAGAAACTCCTGCCTCTTCAGACACCTGTCCAGATCCGGTTTAGCCAGTGGGGGAAGGGAAGGGAAAAAAGGAGAACATCTCTGACTCAACACCCACCCCCCCAGCCCTACCTGTGTGTTTTCCAACTGACTGGGCCAGGGAGAAGTAGCAGGTGGCCAGGTGGTATTTAACCCCTGTGTGCCTCTGGCCTGTGGGGGTTTGGGAGGGAGAAAGGCAGGATTCCCAGGGAACGAAGGACATCAAGGTACACTGTACTTTGAAGTTAGAGAAATGTGTAACAGATCCAGCTCCAACTCTAGCCCCACCAGGACAGAGGACCCTCTCCCTGGAGCAGATACCCTCAGCTTCCCATTGGGGGCCCTCTACTGTTAAGGGGTGGGCACCTTGGAGGGGGCACTTAGGGTGAACAGTCTTGGGTCATCAGGGAGGTGCCAGTCAGCAGGTTGGCTGAGGGGCAAGGCCAGGAGTCACCAGGAACTGACCAGTGAGCTGAGTAAAGCGGAGCTGGCGCAGAGCGTGGCTGGAGTTGGTGTTATAGTTCAACATGACAAAGATGGCAAACTTCCCATCGTAGACCTGTGTGCCCCGCACCACGCGGAGGTTGGGCAGTGGTAGTGTAGAGAATTCATTCATGGCCACGAGGACATAGCCTGTCACTTCTCGGATCCACTGTGATGGAGCAGATTGTGTCAATGAGAGGCATGACAGGGCAAAAAGTCTCAGTCCCCTTTCCCTCCTTCAGGCATTCTGGAATCCTTAACTCTTTTAAGTCTTTCTTACTCCTATTTTGCAGTAGGGAGTAGACTGTGTCATACAATCCTGTCACTTCCAGCAGGGAAGAGAGAGAGCAGAAATCATAAAGGAATTCTAGTTTCCTACTTTTTTCTTCTCAAAGCTCCTCATGCCAGGAGGGTCCTGGCTTAGTTCCTTCCTCATCTCCCCAGGTGCCTCTCAGTCCTCAGGTGTCTCTTTGTATTAGTTCCTGCTTCCTTTGCACCATCACAGAACACCACCTGCCCCTGCCCCCCTATATATCCCTGGCTACAACAGCATAGGTCCCCGGTTCCAGTCATTGTCCCCATAAACACAGGTTTGAATCTTAGGAGCTATTGAGTCCTAGGAATGCTGAACTCCAGCAGAGGGTAGCCCTGAGAAAGGGAAGGAGGCTTCTACGGGGAGAATAAAGAGCAACAGGTCAAGGAAGGGGACAGGCACTCAAACCTGCAGGAAGGAGAGGTCGGCATTGTGTCCTGTGAGCACAATCTCGAGGTTCCCCATCACCACCTCACACCTCTCGTAGAGTTTGTACAGAGTCTGGTATTGGTTCTCGGCATCGCCAGTCACACTCAGCCCATTCAGAGTCCCAGGACACACTGTTCAAAGTGGAGGGAAGAGTAGCAGAGGGCTGGATGCAAGTTCTCAGCCCCATTTGCCATCCCCCAAGACCAGCCCCTTGGTTGCCCTCTTCCAGTAACATTCAACAGGATCAGAAGGCATTTGCTCCAACTCTATCCACCAGGGACAGATAGGCCCACAATGGCCTGAGAGCCTCCTCTCTTCTTAGAATCCCCTCACCATCCCCTGAATGCGAAGGTGAGAGTTTTCTTTTTCTTCCAGGGACCCTCTGTGCCTCTTTCAGGTACTGCTTTGGGTACTAAGGGGTTAATTGAGGATGATGGGACTTTTTTTTCTCCTCTCTAGAAAGGAGAAGTTAGGAAAGGACCAGAACTTTGATTACCCTCTTCTCCCCCTCCAACTAGGGCACTGACTTCTTTACCCTCATCCTGCCTCTCTCTCTAGGTCCTGGAATAAACATCTCTTTGGGGCTAGCACACAGCCCCTATTGTGTCTACTGAGGGTGGGATGGGGGCAGAGGGTGGGGGCAGTGCCTGGGGCCACAGTCCAGCCCACAATGAGGCGATTCTATACGGGAGGAGGGGGCTGCCCCACCCTGTCCCCAGACACCCTGTCCTCAGCAGCACACCCCCCCCCACCCTCAAGCCTTGGGCTCAGACTAGTGACCTCACTAGAGGGGGGAGCTCTGGTGGTGGTGGTGGGGTGTGAATGGGAGCTTTGTCTTTAAAGGTGGAAGATAAGGAGCTGGCTGCCTCCCCCTTCCTAAACTCTGGCTTTCCTTCTCACTCCCTTCCCCTAGCCCAACCATTCCGGCTCCCTCAGCATCACTTTCCAGCTCCAGAGTATTTTTCAGTAAATACAGAGAAGCCCAGAGGGAAACAGCGACACACTCCCCACTCTAAGCCTTCCATGTGATTTCATTGTTAGAAGAGATTCATTAAAAAGACTTCCAACATGGCAATCCTTACCCACACTAGGGGAGAGTCTAGACCAGAGGCACATGAGGCGTGTCAAGTCTTGGGAGTTCCCTTTTCTTTGTAAATGTGGAGGGCAACGGGCTGTGGGAAATCCTGGACCCTGAAGCCCCACCCCAGTCTCTTTCCTCTGGCTCAGAGACAGACTGTGGGGGGGGGGGAGTAGGGGGGGGGTAGATACCACCTGTTCCAACCACCCTTCCCTGAGGCAGCTCAGTGGGAGGCAGGAGTGGGAATGCAGGGAGGGAGACGGTGAGGCCACAACTCCTCCTACTAGATACACCCCTAGCCTGACCACTTGATCTTTGAGTGTGCCACTTCCCTATCACTCCCCATGAAGGGAAGGGGTTGACTAGTTTCAGCAAAGAGGGGTAAACAGGCCAGGAGCTCCCAGGAGTCTGGGAACTCCAGGGTCCTTGGGCTGAAATGAAAGAGACTAGGAAGGTTCATTATTTCTGGAACAGCCCCACCCAATCCCCCTCCTGGCAGGATAACCCCTTTTCCAACTTAAGGCACCAATCCTTTTCCCCACATAAGGGAGGAGCCAAGATTTCTGCACAAGGAAGTGGGGTGTGTGTATGTGAGTGTACGCACACATACACACAACATACACATGAACATGTACACATCTCCCCTGCTGGCCCAAAAATCTATATTGATCTGTCCTTTGGTCTCTTTACAGGAAGTAGTTCAGGTGGCTCCATCCATCCCACCTGCCCATAAGTATTTGTGCAGACTTTGTGTCTGTGCTTGGAAGGATACAGCGTTAGAGGTCCCACTTCCCTGCCACCTTGAGGGTAAAGTCCATATTATACAAGCAGGGGGCAAAGGGCCTGGGTGGGAAAGGAATAAGCAACACCTCTGGGGAGGAACCAGTCAGCTTGGGGAGAAGGGTGGGGGAGGGGAATTATAAAAATCTCCGCTGCACCCAGGGAGCAGGGGCACAGGAGGGGCAATGTAACAGGCCCTCCTTTGGTAGAGCACTGAGGCTGGGACAGAGCAAGAATCTCCAGCCCTTCTCAACCAGAGGCCTCCCCTCCAACATCCCCCACCCCCATCACAGCCGGGACAAAGGGGCTATAGAAGGACTGAGACAGGGCCGGATGCCCAGAGGCTGCAGGATCCAGATAAAGGGTAAAGAGACCCAACCATGCCTGCCTCCTACCTCCTCCAGGGAGGGTGGCCAGAATCTGGGATTCCTGGGTTCCTGGTTGAAGATTCCAGGGGTCTGGATGGGACAGTTATACAGCCACTCCACTGGTCCCTCCCACTGCAGTCCCCAGACCACCCCCCTCCACCAGCTGGGAGTGTTCACATCTCCAAGATCCCAGGGTCTAAATTTAGGCCCAGCAACTGTGGGGGAAGCACAGGTGGTTTCTCCCACTCCCACCCTGGGGAAGGGGCCCTGGCTGTGCCAAACCCCAAGCTGAGATCTGGGGGGATGGGAGGCGATCAACAGGTCTTCAATTCCAGCAACACCAGCACCCATCAGGTGTCCATGGTCCCAGAGACACCCCAAAGCGGTGGACATAGATAGCATGGGAGTGGGAGGATGATTAGAGAAGACCAATCCAGGACTCTGTCTAGAGTCCTAGAGACAGTGTCGGACAATAAACAGAATAGGAGCAGTGTGGGCAGAAGCTGGGCCTAGAAGTACTTCTCAGGACAGGAGGCTCAGAAGGTAGCCTATGTGCCCTCTTAGCCCTCAGGATGGGGAGAGAAAAGACAAAAGGCTGGACGTCCATGCCCCAACAGCTCCTGGCCCAGGGGCTCGTGTATAGTAGATGCTCAATAAATATTAGTTGAATTGACCTGGGTCTTGGCAAAGAGAGGTTGGTCAAGTTGGGGCCAGCTCTATTATTTGGAGGGAAAGCGGGCAGCCAACCTCTGCTGGGCCTCTCGTCCTGATGTCACCTGGACTTGGCCCTCCGGTTAATCTCAGCCCTCCCCAGGGCAGGCTCACTCACGGAAGAGGAGGTGCCGCTCCTGTTTTTCCAACACCAGAAAACAACAACCCCCTCCAACCCTTCTGTAGCCCCGCCCTGTCGGCAAAACAACGAAACTCGGGGTTGATGAAATCAGGTGCGGGGTCGGGGGCAGGGGGCTGGAGAGCAAACAGAGGCCCTTCCGCAAAGACCCCCACCTCCAACCATCTCCTGTTTACAGAACGAAGGTCCCCGCTCCGCTCCCTGCAGGGCCGCTCAGAAGTGTGAACTAGTTTCGGCATCAGCCTCATCAGGGTAGACCAACTAGAGGGTCGGCGACGCGCTGGGGAAGGGGGCACCCAGGAATACCGTCCCCACCCGGACCACGCCAAAAACTGGAGCCCGACCGCCCCGACCTCAGGTGGTCGCAGAGGACGCGGGGTCAACACCCCCGCCCCCACACCGCCTGAGCCGGTGCCCCTGCCCTCAGGGGCTGCGCGTACTCGGTAGGGCTCCCAGGTTCCGAGCCCGCCGGTGCTTCAGCGCCGCTTACCTGCCTGCGAGTTGCCCACCTCGGAGCCCCGGGCCAGGCTGAGAAGTAAGCCCAGCACCTGCAGAGCCCCGTTCGCCCTCATGACTTCAGAGGAGGGTGAAGGGAGCCCAGCCGAGTCCGGCCCGGGGACCCCTGGACTAGGACATCGACGCGAGAGCCACCTGAGCCGCCAGCGAATTGGTGGCGGCGGCGCCGGAGGTTGCAACTGCAACCGGAGCCGGAGCCGGAGTCCGAGGCGGGATAGCAGGGGAGGGGTGTATGTCTGTGAGAGAAGGAGGGAGGGAACGCAGGGGGAAGAGGGTGAGTCACGGCCGCGCCCCCTCCCGCGGAGGCTGGAGTAGGACAGCCCGCCCCGAGCGCGCGCCGCGCCCCACGATCCCGCAACTTGGCCAAGCAGATCCAGGATGGGTCTCGCCCTAATTTTTCTTCAGGAGCTGCGCTAAAGGGACATCAAGATTCCAAAAGCGCCTAAATCCAGGGAAAGGTAATGAATGAGGGCGGGGAGAGAGCTCCAAAGCCCGGCCCCCTGAAAGTTGGCCTCGCCCATTAACCAAATCACTCAACTCCCCTAGCCGGTTGGTTCACTTGGGGGGATTTTCTTTCTGAATGTGAATATTTCTCTCTGTGTATTTTTGAGAGGGAGGGTGTTTTTTGCCTCATGTTCAGGCCACCTCAATTCTCCCGGGACTTGAAACCTCATAACTCGTCCACCCTGCCCAGGAGCCCGAGCCCCAGAGGCCGCGTGAAATTGCACTGTCTCCGGCCGCTTCCTCCTCCAGACCCGGCGCCGGCCCAGCCTCTCCGGGGGATTTGGATGGCGGGGTGGGGGTTGGTTTCCAGCCTGGGAACAGACCCCGGAGCCCGCCTTTCCACTTCTACCCCGGGAGGGGCTCCCGCACCTGTCGCCGTCCCCTCTGCTGCCCCCCACAGCCGCCTGGGAGAACAGCTGCCTTCCTTTCCACACTGGAGCCTGACCGCGCCGTCCAGGCGGCCGCAGTTCCCGCCGCTTTTCTGGGGACCCAGATGGGCACACGGTCCCCACCACAGGGGCCCACACCCTCCCGGGCGCCAAGTCCAGGCTCGCGCTGGAGAGTAGGAGGAGGAGTGGGCAGTGAAGGGGGAACGCGAAGAGGACACTAGAGACGAATGGCACCGACCCCTGAGACCTCCCTCACCAGCTCGGGCGATCCGGGCCAGAGGGTCGGGCGCTGCCAAAGCCCTGCTAGCCCCGGGACGGATCCGCCCCCTGGTGCCCAACCTGCGGCAGTGAAGTCCCACATGGCGTTACATTTCAAATCCTTTAAATTGGCATCCCAGATCTCGCCTGGAGAGCCTAATTATTTTCCCCAGAACTTCAAGCCTGAAGACTTAGAGAACAATTGAGCCTTGTAAAAGAAAAAATTTCGTCCCTCGCCCCTAGCCAAGACAATTGGCTAAAATTCTTTTAACCTGCTCTCTATTGATATGCAATCTAGAGGACCCATTCTCTGCTTGATAATTCCTGCTTCACCCTCCTTTGGGAGGTTGACTTCGCCCAGACCACATACATGCCTTAACAGTCATAACAGTGATAGCAACAGGAAAACAGCTAACATATACAGGTACATCCATATACCATTTCGTTTTCAAAGCATTTCCTCAAATTTAGTGAGTTAGAGAATGTGTCACTTAACGTAAAAATTATGTGAGCTAGGCGACATCACTGTCTATTTTACAGAACTGGAAACGTGTGACTTCTCCAGGGTCATCCACCTGGTGACAGTGATCAGGTGACCAGGAGGAGAAACTCGGGTTTGATTTCCTATGTTTTACTGAGAGTGGAGCTTCATCTGCTCAGAATCAAATGCCCATCAGATAACAGCTAAACCACTTAAGGATCTCCACTCCTACCTACTCTCCCCCAGATTAAAGGGTCTTTCATTTTAGTACGCCCCATCTCAACCTAGTGTTCAGGGCCTCGGTTTTGAAGGAAAAAACCCTCCTTGGTTTCGTTGTTTATAAACAGTTGTATCTACTTACAAGATTGTTGTTTGGGGGAGCTCTCTGAACCATTACTTGTTAGAGTGCTGCCCCACTGTAAAGAAAAAAAAAAGATCGTTGTTTGGACTTAATGAGAAAAGGCAGGTAGAGCTCTGAATTACTGTGTTGTGCTCAACCTTTAAGAAGCATTCAAGGAATGCCAGCTGTATCTATTCCTTTTATCCCCAACCCCACTTTTACCCTCCCAACTAGATCCCAAGATGTGTCTGCTGTTATCTATTCATTCTTCAACACTTAGAGAAACATCATGCTAAGCACCCAGGATATACACAGTGGCTAAAACTGCCATGTAACTGGCCATCCTTGTTGGGTGCTGCCCTGATTAAATAAATGAAAGAAGGGAGGCTTATTTATGCTCTCTGCAGTTTTCCGGTATCCCTTTATTTTTCCTTACTCTTAGCTGATGACTTTGGTTCTTATTTAACTGTGAAAATAAAAGTAGTCGAAAGAAACATCCTTATCTTCCTACTACTAATCTGGCCAATTTACCTCCACCCTCATCTACACACTTTTTGGGGTTTTTTCTCTTCTTTGTTTTTATTTTTATTTTTTTTGAGATGGAGTCTTGCTCCGTCACCTGGGCTAGAGTGCTGTGGCGTCAGCCTAGCTCACAGTAACCTCAAACTCCTGGGCTCAAGCAATTCTCTTGCCTCAGCCTCCTGAGTAGCTGAGATGACAAGTACTAGCCACTGCCCAGCTCTTCCATATACTCTAACTTCCATCTTGTTACAATGAATTGTCCTTGCTTCTATTTAAAGCCAGCTGTCACTCCTCCATTCCTGTCTCCACCCTCACCCCAACATTCCAGTTCTACACTGAACATTCCAGTTCTACACTGGAGACCATTCCTTCCTGCCTACCTAAGGAATGTTTTTCCTGCAGTATCCCCTTTCTGTTGTATTATCAGTTTTTCTCTCTACTGGATCATTTGCATTAGCATACAAACATGCTATAATATCGTCCATCTTTCTTTTGTTTTCTTTTCTTTCTTTCTTTCTTTTTTGAGACAAGGTCTCCTTATATCATCCACGTTGGTCTCAAACTCAACGATCCTCCTGACTCAGCCTCCCAGGTAGCTGAAATTGCAGGTGCAAACAAACACAATGGCTCTTTCATCTTAAAAAGCAAAACAAAATAAACTTTCTTTGACCCCATGGCCTTCTAGTCCCTTGCTCCTAACTGCTGCAAGCTGTTCTATTACATAGACCCTTATACTTTATTTGTTTATTACCTTAGTGTCGAACCCTTAGATTGCCTCCAACTTCCTGCTGCCACAAGCGATGGTGTAATTAATATCCTTGTACATGCCTTCTTTGGTTCTATGAAAATTTCTTGTGCATATTGACCTCCACACTCTCTGGAATGACAGCACCAGTATACACTCCCACTACCAATGGTGAGATTTCTACATCCTAACTTCCTTGCCGATACTTGACATTATTCGAGTTTCTAATTTTTCAGTTTGCAGTAGGTTTAAAATGATATCTTCTTGCAATTTTAATTATTAATATGTTTGCACATCTCAAATTTTTTCTTTTGGTTTTTCTCTTTTATGAATTCCTATTATATCTTCCCAATCTTTTATCATTAACTCTGTCAATAATATTGTTCATTAAACAGAAATTCTTAATCTTGCTATAATCTAATCAGTTTTATTTCTTGTGTTTTGTGATTTTTTTTTAGCAGAAAATCAACATTTTCCTTTCTTTCTTTTTCCGAAACAGATACTTTAGATTGCCTAAAGGCTGGCCCCTCCATTGGGGGCTACACCTCTACTTTGGTATGATGGACCAAAGGTTTCACTTCTGACAATTTTAACCAGGTGTGAGTTGTTACAGGCACTTCATAGGGTCTCTTCCACTTCTCTGCTTCCACCTGGGGGAGGGACCTGAAAGAGGCAAGCTCACGTATAGTGGTTAGCACCTGACCCATGCATTTGACATATTGTTTTATTCTTTTTCTTTTACTCATGGTTGTACTACCATACTTACCTCACGGTGCCAGGAAGAGTCTCTCATAAATTATTTCTAAGGCCCTTAACTTAAGCCTGCTTCTAAAGAGCTACCCTTATCCAAAGGAGGGCAAGCGGCAGTATCTTATCCCATTTTAGCTGGGTTGCCTGCATCAGTTCCAGGATGCATGCAATTTCTGTTTTAGGTATGGGGCTTTGTTTACTTGTTGGGTTACCTGTGCTAAAAAGGAGGGTCTATTATTACTCTTGTGAAACGTCCATGGCTCCGTGGAGTGCGCGCCTGGGTCCTATTGGTAATGGGGTGTCTGCTGACGTCATCGCTGTAGAAGGAGGAGCTGCTGAGCCATCTCCGTAGCTGTCTGTCCACAGCCTCCATCACCAATATGTTATTCTCCATTTACTTGGCCTCTTTCCCTGGACTGTTGATGCCCCTCATGCCGTCGTCCTCCAAGGCCTGTTCCTGTACACATGTAGGAACTTGGCAAAGGCCCTGTCAGCTCCTGGTAGGAGCCCATCTCAGAGTGAGTTCCTCCAGAAGGATTCCAGTAACCTTATGCTCCTTTCTTTCCTCTGGGTAGGACAAGTCTCTACCAAGCCTGAAGAGGTGTCTACCAATACAAGCCTAGGCATCTGAGTGAAACCGCCAATCACTGAAAGGGCTCCCTGTGTAGCAGGTTGCCTTTCTGTCCTTGGACCACCCCAAGCACATAAACAGTTAGCTGTAAATGGGGTCCTCTCAAATGAGGTCTCACCAAATCCATCAAGGCATCATCATCAAGGCTCCCAGCTCCCAATGTGTGTATTCATGTAGGTGCCTCATAAGAGGCTGAACAAAAGCTTTGGGTAGAACATGAGTCTATGAGAATTCTGTCTCCATTTAGCTGTGCCATCCCAAACGTCAGAGCCCCAGTCTTTAGTTTTTAAGGGGGTCTAAATCTAGCAGGGCTATTATGACCCCAAGGAACGGATCACCTCCAGTGGCCTCCTTAGCAGCTCTGCCAGTGGCCTGACTTCTTTTTGCCATGCTGGTCACCTGCTTGGGCTCAGTCACAGCCTATATCGAGGCCATTATTTCAGTGGCATACTTAATATTCTTATTTCCTTTTCTTTCAAATGGCACTATGAGCATGCACAATCATAGAAACATATTTAAAGTCCATATAAATGTTTACCTTTTTTCTCTTGATAACTGCAACTCAGCTTCCTGGGCTGAAGTCCCAAGTGGCAGTGCCACTGCCATGATCACCGCACATACAGCCCCTCATTGTCCATAAAGCTGCTCCCGTAAATGAAAAAGATCCCAGTCTTGCTCTGGCATCGGCTGATCTGACAGATCCATCCTGCTAGAATACATAGCCTCCAGAACTTCTAAACTTGATTTTTTTTTTTTTAGAGATGTGTCTCCCTATGTTGCCCAGGCTGGAGCAAAGTGGCTATTCACAGGTGTGATCATAGCCTCTAATTCCTGACCTCAAGGATTCTCCTGTCGCAGACTTCAAAGCAGCTGGGACTCCAGGTGCACACTACATCGCCAGCTGATCTTGATATTTTTATTTACGTATTATTTATTTTTTAACTTTTTTTCATTCCTTACAGACAACTTGCAGATCTTGCTATTTTAGAAGATATTCTTTCCCACCCATGCATCACAGACTTTATTGATGTATAGTTGATATATCTCTAAGTAAAATTTTAGTTTTATCCTAGAAAATTTCATGTTTATTTAGTTTAGTTTAGTTTTGTTTTTTTAGAGACAGGGTCTTCCTCTGTCACCCAGGCTGGAATGCAGTGGGGGGAATCGTAGTTCACTGTGACCTCAAACTCAGAACTCCTAGTCTCAAGCAATCCTCCTGTGTCGGTTTCCCCAGTAGCTGGGACTAGAGGTGCGCTGGCTAACTTAAAAAAAATTTTTTTATAGAGACAGGGTCTTGCTGCATTGCCCAGGCTGGTCTCAAACTCCTGGTCTCAAGCATCCTCCCACCTTGATCTGCGAAACTGCAAGGATAACAGATATAAGCCACTGCACTCAGCCTAGTTTTAAGTATTTTATAATTTCCTGTCTTCTTTACTTTTATTTTTTATTTTTTGTACAGACAGGGTCTTGTTGCCCAGGTTGGTCTCCCAAAGTTCTGGGATTACAGGTGTGAGCCACCATGCATGGCCCCTGACTTCTTTTTTAACCCAAATTACTTACTAGTATATGTTTTTAATTTCCATACATTTGGGTTTAAAAACTATCTTTTTTTTTTTTTTTTTTGAGACAGAGTCTCCCTCTGTTACCCAGGCTGAAGTGCAGTGGCATCATCATAGCCCATTGCAACCTCAAACTCCTGGGCTCAAGCGATCCTCCTGCCTCAGCCTCCCGAGTAGCTGGGACTACAGGTGCACAACACCATGCCCAGCTAATTTTTCTATTTTTTGTACAGACTGAGTTTTGCTCTTGCTCAGGCTGTCTCAAACTCCTGACCTCAAGCTATCCTCCTGCCTTGGCCTCCCAGAGTGATAGGATTACAGGCATAAGCCACCACACTGGGCCTTAAAAGCTATCCTTTAATTACTAATTTCTCATGTTGTTACGTTATAGTCGTAAAACATAGGCCTTGCAATATTGATTCTTCAAAATGTAGTATCAAGGCTGGAGGATCGCTTGAGCCCAGGAATTGGAGGCTGCAGTGAGCTATGATGATGCCACTGCACTTTAGCCTGGGAGACAGAGTGAGATGCCATCTCAAAAAAAAAAAAAAATTAAATAAATAAATAAAAATATAATGTAGTATTAAGGCTTTCTTTGTAACTTAGTACATAGTCATTTTTTGTAAATGTTTCATGTGTGCCAGAAAAAGCATATTATCTGTTAGCTGTAGAAATCGTCATATATAATAGATAGAGCCTGTAAATTGTATTATTCCGATCTTGTATATCTCTGCTTATTGTTTGTCTTCTTGATCCATCGGTTTCTAAGAGAGCTATGTAAATGTTTCCAGTTTCAATAGATTTATTTTTTCTTTCCTAAATTTGTCACTTGTTTTGTAAACATAAAATGAGGATAATAATAATACTTTCTCATAGGGTTGTAATGGAGATTATGAGTTGTTACATGAAAAGACTATAGAACATGCCTGACATGTGGAAGGTACTCAATAAGGTTAACTATTAACTGCTGGCATATTTTGAATCTATATTACCAAGTACATTTATGATGCTCATATTTTCTTGCTTTCTTATTTATTTTATGATTATGTAACACTTTCCCTTTTGTAGCATAATTTTTTGCCTTGAATTTTGTCACATACTAAAATCTCGATTTACTTTTGGATTACTTTTACCTGGTAAAGCTTGTGCCTTGATCACAGAGTTTCCAAGGGAGCCAATTCTAAGGTGGAATTAAAGTGCAGGAAGTTTATGAGTGAGTGCTCTTAGGATCAACACTTGTGGGAAAGGAAAGAAGGAAGCAGGATTGGACAGAAGAGATTGGGCTGCAGAGTAAACACAAGGCTTCAGTTAATCCTGAAGAGAACTCTGAATAGGGTTAATATCCCACCCTCTGGAGAGCAAGTGTCTTACCAAGGCATCTGACACACTTGTCATTTCCTGCTTAACCAGTCCTATTTGCATGATGTTATCAATGTAGTAGATCAATATAGTGATGTTTTGAGAGACCTCCAGCTGGTCAGGTCTGTCCAGATTATTTTATGACAGAAGGCGGGAGAGTTAACATAGCCCTGGGGTGAGACTATAAATGTTATTGTTGTCCTTTCTGAGTGAATGTGAACTGTTTCTGCTCTCCTTTCTGACGGGAAAGAATGGAAAAGAATTCATTTGCCAGATTAATAGATGCATGCTATGTACTTGAGGCCCTGTTAATTGGCTTTAGCTATGATATTACACACAACAAAGCAGCTATATAACTAGGGCTACTACTTAGTTGAGTTTGCAGTAGTTCACTATCATCCTCCAGGGTCTGTCTGGGGTTTTTTTTGTTTCGTTTTGTTTTGTTTTTGAGACAGAGTCTCACTCTCTTGCCTGGGGCGAGTGCCGTGGCGTCAGCCTAGCTCACAGCAACCTCAAACTCCTGGGCTCGAGCAATCCTACTGTCTCAGTCTCCCGAGTAGCTGGGACTACAGGCATGTGCCACCATGCCCGGCTAATTTTTTTTTTTCTATATGTATTTTTAGCTGTCCAGTTAATTTCTTTCTATTTTTGGTAGAGACGGGGTCTCGCTCTTGCTCAGGCTGGTCTCGAACTCCTGAGCTCAGAACGATCCGCCCGCCTTGGCCTCCCAGAGTGCTAGGATTACAGGCGTGAGCCACCGCGCCCGGCTCTGTCTGGGTTTTGTAGCGACTAGATTGGTGAATCAAATGAAGATATGCTGGGGACTGCTATCTTTGTACCCTTTAAGTCTATGCTGTCCAATATGGTAGCCACTAACCACAAGTATCCATTTCAAGAAGTTAGAAAAAGAGAACAAGGCTGGTCATGGTGGCTCACACCTGTAATCTTAGCACTCTGGGAGGCTGAGTCAGAGGATTGCTTGAGGCCAGCAATTTGAGACCAACAAGAGCAGGACCTCTCTACACAAACAGAAAAATAAGCCCAGCATGGTGGTGTACACCTGGAGTCCCAGCTACTAGGAAGGCTGAGGCAGGAGGATCGCTTGAGCCCAGGAATTGGAAGTTGCAGTGAGCTATGATGATACCACTGTACTCTAGCCCTGGCAACAGAGCAAGACTGTCTCAGAAAAAAAGAGAGAACAAATTATACTCAAAGAATACAGAAGAAAATAAATAATAAAAGAACAGAAATTAATGAAATACAAAATAAATGTACATTATTGAAGATCAACAAAGCTAATTTTGTTCCAATATCAAGAATGAAAAAGGAGGCCGGAAATGGTGGCTCACACCTGTAATCCTAGCACTCTGGGAGGCCGAGGCGGGTGGATCGCTCAAGGTCAGGAGTTCGAGACCAGCCTGAGCAGGAGCAAGACCCCGTCTCTACTAAAAAATAGTAGATCTGGACAGCTAAAAAAATACATATAGAGAAAAAAAATTAGCCAGGCATGGTGGCGTGTGCCTGTAGTCCCAGCTACTCGGGAGGCTGGGGCAGGAGGATCGCTGGAGGCCAGGAGTTTGAGGTTGCTGTGAGCTAGGCTTACGCCACAGCACTCAAGGCTGGGCAACAGAGTGAGACTCTGTCTCAAAACAAAAAAAAGGAGACTTACAGATCCTATAGATAATAAAGTAACCATATGAATTACTTCATAAAAATAAATTTGAGGCTGGGTGTGATGGCTCATGTCTATAATCCCAGCACTTTGGGAGGCTGAAGCAAGAGGATTGATTGTTTGACACGAGGAATTTGAGACCAGCCTGGGCAACATAGTGAGACTCTGTCTCTACAAAAAATTTAAAAATTAGCCAGGCATAGTGGGACGTGCCTATAGTCCCAGTTACTTGGGAGGCTGAGGTAAGAAGATTGCTTGAGCCCAGGAGTTTAAGGTTATAGTGAGCTATGACGATGTGACTGCACTCCAACCTGGGTGACAGAGCTAGACCCTGTCTCTAAAAATAAATAAATAAATTTGAAAATTTAGTTGAAATAAACACACTCTTAGAAAAACAAAACTTACCTAAACTTACCCAAGAAGTAATAGAAAATCCTGAATGGTCCTAAATCATTGAAGAAAAAAAAATTTTTTCAAGCCACCATGCCGGCTTGATTTTAAAAACTTATTAACAGGCTGGGTGCAGTAGTTCATGCCTGTATTCCTAGCACTCTGGGAGGCCAAGATGAGGCAGGAGGATCGCTTGAGCTCAGGAGTTCAAGATCAGCCTGAGCAAGAGTGAGACCCCATCTCTACTAAAAATAGAAAAATTAGCCTAGTGTGGTGGCTTGTGCTTGTGGTCCCAGGTATTCAGGAGGCTGAGGAAGGAGGATCCCTTGAGCCCAGGAGTTTGAGGTTGCAGTGAGCTATGATGATGCCACTGCACTCTAGCCAGGGTGACAAAGTGAGACTGTCTCAAAAAAAAAAAAAACCTTATTACCAAAAAACCTACAGCAAATATCATATCTAATGGTAAAATACATACAGCAAATATCACATCCAATGGTAAAATATTAAAAGCTTTTCCCGGTTATAGAGAAGGAGACAAAAATGGTTGTTAATATCACATTCAGTCAATATTGTACTAGAGGTCCTAAATAGAGGGATTGAAAGAGAGAAATAAAACTGTCATTTTTGCATGTAACATGATCATATACATAGAAAATCATATATATATATATACACACACACACTTACTATTAGAAGTAATAAGTGAGTTTACCAAGGTTGTTAGATTCAAGGCCAATTAACAACAATCAATTATATTTTGATATACGAACACCAAACAAATGGAAAGTGAAATTTTAAAATGATATAATTTATAATAGCATAAAAACTTAAATACCTAGCAATAAATCTAACTAAAGACATGCAACTCCTCTATACTGAAAAATGACAAAACATTATTTAGCGAAATTAAAAATGACCTAAATAAATGGAAGAATTTATATTATATTCACAGATTAGAAGATTCCATATTGTAAAAATATCAAATTTACTCAAATTTATCCATAGATTCAACAGAATCTCAAACAAAATCCTAGTAATTTTTTTTTTTTTGAGACAGAGTCTCACTCTGTTGCCCAGGCTAGAGAATCCCAGTAATTTTTAATGAAAATATTAAGCTAATCCTAAGCTTTATATGGAAGTAGAAAGGGCCATGAATAGCCATCGTATCTTGAAAAAGAACAAAGCCAGAGGACTTACACTGCTATGTACCAAGACCTATATAAATAATAATTAAATGACTTGTGTATTGGCAAAAGGATAGACAAATCAACCCATGGAATGGAATATAGAGTCTAGAAACAGAGTTCATAAACAATCACCTGATTTATGGCGAAGGTAACTCTGCAGTTCAGTGGGGGAAATGACGATCTTTTCAATGAATGGTGCTGGGCCACGATGGAAAAAAATAATACTTGACCCCTTCCTAATACCATATATAAAAAAATCAATTCCAGGTAGATTGTAGATATGATTATAAAGGGTAAAAAATGAAGTTTCTAGAAGAAAATACAAGAAACTATCTTCATGACCT
This sequence comes from Indri indri, assembly GCA_004363605.1. NCBI lineage: Eukaryota > Metazoa > Chordata > Mammalia > Primates > Indriidae > Indri > Indri indri. The sequence continues at coordinate 11,531 of RJWJ010005056.1, read as the reverse complement.
TAGCATAGACACAGTGTTCTTAAACAGGACATAAAGAGTACCCAGCATAAAGGAAAAAATTGATAACTTGGAATACATTAAAATTAAGAGCTTCTGTTCATCAGAGATACCTTGAAGGGAATAAAAAGGCAAGCCATAGAGTCAGAGAAGAAAGTTACAGGTCATGTATCTGCGAAAGGACTCATACCAGGATATATATAGAACTCCTATAAAGGAATAAGAAAAGGGAAAAAAATCAATAGAAAAATGGACAAAAGGATTGCACACACACTCAAAAAGGATATCTAAATGGCCAAGAAACATATAAAAAGAGGCTCAATTTCATGGTCATCAGGGAAATTCAAATTAAAACTAAAATGAGATGTTATTACATACCCACCAGAACTGCTAGAATGAAAGACTGACAAAATAATAAAAACAGCTAGTGTTGATGAGGACGTGGAACACACATTCACAAACTGCTCGTGGGAATTAACATTGGTGCAACCACTTTGGAAACCATTTGTCATTGTCTGGTAAAGGTGAACTTACACATATCCTATTTGACAGTTTTGAAACACAGCCCCAGATTCTTTGTCACTTCTGTTGAGAGGTGGGGTCTGTTTCTTGCCCCTTGAACCTGGGCAGATTTGTGACTGCTTTGATTCATAGACTATGGTAGAAGTGAAGCTATAGGATTTCCGAGGCTGGGTCATAAAAGATGATGTAGCTTCTGCCTGATTCTCTTCAAACTCTTGCTTTCTGGACATTTCCTCACAAGATGCTTATTCTTGCAATCCAGCCTCCATGCTATATGAGAAGTCCCAGTTATAGCAAAACATAGCAGCTTAAAACAACAAAAACATATTATCTCACAAATTTTGTGGTTCAGGAATCCAGAAGTGGCTTAACCAGATGCTCTGACTGAAGGTCTCACAAGTCTGCAATCAAAGGCTGCCATCACCTCAAGGCTCAACTAGGGGAGAATTCACTTCCAAGCTCACTCCACATGGCTGTTAGCAGGCCTCAGGTTCTCATTGGCCAATGGGCCGGAGACACAGTTCCTTGCCACAGGCGCTTCTCTGTAGAGCTACTCCCAATATGGCAGCTTTCCTTCTGAGAGAAAAAGAGAGAGAGAGAGATGGAGGGAGATAGGGAAGGAGGAAGGAAGGATGAGCAAGATGGAAGTCATAAACTTTTTTTTAAAAAAATTTTATTGAGGTGAAATTCATATAACATAAAACTAGGCATTTTAAAGTGAACAATTCAGTAGCATTCAGCTCATTGATAATATTATGCAACCATCACATCTACCTAGTTCCAAAACATTTTTGTCACCCCAAAATAAAACTTCATATTAACTTTTATTTTGTATTATAATTAAGCAGTTACTCTCCATCTCCCCTGGCAACCACCAATCTTTATATTTCTATGGATTTACCTAATTTGGATATTTATATAAATGAAATTATGCAATGTTATCCTTCATATCTAGTTTCTTACATTTAGCGTGTTTTCAAGATTTATCTATGTTGTAGTTGTAGCATGAATCAGTACTTCATTCCTTTTTATGACCAACAGTCCATTGTATGTAATACCACAATTTGTTTATCCATTCATCCATTGAAGGACATTTGAGTTGTTTCCACCGTTTGGTTACAAATGGTGCTACAATGAACATTTTGCACAAGGATTTGTTTGCATAACTGTTTTCAATTATTTTATATTTATATGAGTGAAATTGCTGGGTCATATAATAATTCTATGTTAAACTTTTTCAGGAACCATCAAACTGTTTTTTGTAGCAGTTGAACCATTTTACATTCCCACCAGCAATGTATGAGGGTTCCAATTTCTCTAAATCCAGGCCAGCACTTGCCATTTTCCATTTTTTTGTGATGGCCATCTTAGTGGGTATGAAGTGGTATCTTGCTGTGGTTTTGATTTGTATTTCCTTAATGACTAAGGATGTTATATATATTTTCATGTGCTCATTGACAATTCATATATATTCTTTAGAGAACTATCGATTCAACTCTTTTGCTTATTTTAAAATTGGGTTGTCTTTTTTATTAAATTGTAAGAGTTATTTATATATTCTGGATATAAGACTCTCATCAGACATACGATTTGCAAATATTTTCTCCCATACTGTAGGTTGTCTTTTCACTTCCTTGGTAATGTCCTTTGATGCACCAAGTATTTAATTAAAAAAATAAAAATCTTTTTTTTTAGAGGTGGGGGTCTCACTCTGTTGCCCAGCCTGGCCTCAAACTCCTGGGCTCAAGTGATCCTCCTGCCTCAGCCTCCTGAGTAGCTGGGACTACAGCCACATGCCACCGTGACCAGCTAAGTTTTTAATTTTGATTAATTTCAATTTATCTTTTTTTCTTTTGTTGCTTATACTTTTGGTGTCATATTTTAAAATCAACTGTCAAATCCAAGGTCCTGAAGAGTTACCCCTACGTTTTATGGTTTTAGCTCTTCTATTTAAGTTTTTGGTCCATTTTGAGTTAATTTTTATATATGGTGTGAGGTAGGGGTCACACTTCATTCTTTTGGATGTGGATATCCAGTTCTTGTGCAGCATTGCTTGTTGAAGAGATTATTCTTTCCTTATTGAGTGTTCTTGGCACTGGTGCTGAAAATCAATTGGCCATAGATATACTGGTTTATTTCTGGACTCTCAATTCTATTCCATTTGTCTATATGTCTACCTATATGCCAGTATCACATTGTTTTCATACTGTAGCTTGGTAGTAAGTTTTAAAATTAGGAAGTATGAGTTATCCAACTTTGTTCTCCTTTTTCAAGATTATTTTGGCTCTTTCTTCACCCTTTGTATTAATAATTCCTTACTAATTTGAGAGTCAAAGCCGGCATGGTGGTTCATCCCTCTAATCCCAGCAACTAAGGAGGCTGAGGCAGGAGGATCACTTGAGCCCAGGAGTTTAAGGCTGCAGTGAGCTGCGATTGTGCTACTGTACTCCAGCCTGGGTAACAAAGCAAGACCTCATCTCTGAAAAAGAATTTGAGGGTCAGCTTTTCCATTTCCGTAAAAAAAACCTCATTGTAATTTTGATAGGGATTGCATTGACTCTGTATTAGAGAATAGAAAAAAACCAAAGTGCATTTTTCCTACTCTCTACCCTCACTCAACACAACACACTGCACATGTGAGGGTTCCCCCGCCCCCCCAACCAAACAACTGTCTACTAACCAAGCAATTCTCTAGCAAACATCCAGCTGGGTGTTCTCTAATGCAATTCAGTTCTGACACTACCTACCTGGAGATAGCGTCAGACCCCACAGGTTAAGGGCTCAGGGTTCAGTCCCACAAGACTGCCCCCCAACCCCACACACTTCAGATAACAATCATAAGTAGTAGGTTGTCACCTAGACTTCTGACCAACCAAAACTGGATTTCCCAAGATCCCCTCCTTGGTTTCTATTAATTTGCTAGAGCAGCTGACAGAACTCAGGGAAACACTTTACCTACATTTTTCCATTTGTTACAAGGCTATTTTAGAGGACAGCAAATTAACAGCCAGATGAAGAAAAACATAGGTCAAAGTCTGGAAGGGCCCCTCACACAGGAGCTTCAGATCCTGTGGAGCTGAGGCAGGAGGATCACTGGTTCATGGATGTGTTCTTGTTCACCAACCTGGAAGCTCTCCAAACTCTGTCCTTTTGCATTTTTTTTGGAGGCTTCATTACATAGGCATGACTGATTACATCGTTGGCCATTGATCGACCCAAACTTCAGCCCTCTCTCCTCGCTTGGGGTTGGGGTGTTGAACTGAAAGTTCTAATCATACGGTTGGTTCCCCTGGCAACCAGCCCCTTTACCTGTGATTATCTGGGGACTTTCCAAAAATTACCTCATTAACATAAACTCAGGCATGGTTGAAAGGGGCTTGTTATGAATAACGAAAAACACGTCTTTTACCTTTATCACTTTGGAGCAGTTCTGGAGCTGTTACAGCAACCAAGGACAAAAGGCCAAATATTTTAACAAAAGATACTCCTATTACTCTAATCACTTAGAAAATTACAAAGGTTTTAGGAGCTGTGAGCCAGGAACTAGAGATGAAAACCAAATTACAGTCTGTAAATTGCTTTTGATAGTATCACCACATTAACATTATTAAGTCTTTCGATCCATGAACACAGCATATCTTTCCATTTATTTAGGTCTTCTTTAATTTTTTTCTAGAGGTGGGGTCTTGTTCTGTCGCCTGGCCTAGAGCACAGTGGCATCATCATAGCTCACTGCAACCTCAAACTTCTGGGCCCCAGTGATTCTCTTGCCTCAGCTTCCCAAGCAGATGGGACTATAGGTGCCCACCACCATGCCCAGCTAATTTTTATATATTTTTTGGAGACAGGGTCTCGCTATGTTGTTCAATCTGGTCTTGAACTCCTGAACTCAAACAATCCATCCTCCTACCTCAGCTTCCCAAAGTGCTAGGATTATAAGCATGAGCTACCATGCCCAGCCTGGAATTGCTTTATTTTATTTTTTTTGGAGACAGTCTTGCTTGGTTGCCCAGGCTCGAGTGCCATGGCATCAGCCTAGCTCACAGCAACCTCAAACTCCTGGGCTCAAGCAATACTTCTGCCTCAGCCTTCCGAGTGCCTGGGACTATAGGCCTGTGCCACCATGCCCGGCTAATTTTTTTCTATATATTTTTAGTTGTCCAGCTAATTTTTTTCTATGTTTTAGTAGAGACGTGGTCTCGCTCTTGCTCAGGCTAGTCTCAAACTCCTGACCTTCTTCCACTTTGGCCTCTCAGAGTGCTTAGGATTACAGGTGTGAGCCACCGTGCCCGGCCCATGGAATTGCTTTCTTAATTTCCTGTTTGAATTGTTCATTGCTGGTGTGTAGATACACAAGTGATTTTTTTTATTTTTTTTTTTAGAGGCAGAGAGTCTTGCTCTGTCACCCAGGCTGGAGTGCAGTGACATGATCAGAGCTCACAGCAACCTTGAACTCCTGGGCTCAAGCGATCCTCCCACCTCAGCCTCTTGAGTAGCTAGGACTGCAGGCACATGCCACCACACCTGGCTAATTTTTAAAATTTTTTTGTAGAGGGCTGGGCGCAGTGGCTCACGCCTGTAATCCTAGCGCTCTGGGAGGCCGAGGCGGGTGGATTGTTTGAGCTCAGGAGTTCGAAACCAGCCTGAGCAAGAGCGAGACCCCGTCTCTACTAAAAAAAATAGAAAGAAATTATCTGAACAACTGAAAATACATAGAAAAAATTAGCCAGGCATGGTGGCGCATGCCTGTAGTCCCAGCTACTTGGGAGGCTGAGGCAGGAGGATCGCTTGAGCCCAGGAGTTTGAGGTTGCTGTGAGGTAGGCTGACGCCACGGCACTCACTCTAGCCAGGGCAACAAAGTGAGACTCTGTCTCAAAAAAAAAAAAAATTTTTTTTTGTAGAGACAGGGTCTCACTATGTTGCCCAGGCTGATCTTAAACTCCTGGGCTCAAGTAATCCTCCTGCCTTGACCTCCCAAAGTGCTAGGATCACATGCCTAACCACAACTGATTTTTGTGCAGTGATTATATAACATGCAACTTTGCTGAATTCGTTTAACACTGGTAGCTTTCTTATAGATTCTTTGGAATTTTCTGTTTGTAGTGTCTTAGTCTGCTCAGGTTGCTGTAACAAAATACCACAGACTGGGTGGGTTAAACAATGGAAATTTATTTTCTCACAGTTCTAGAGGCTGAAAGTTCAAAATTAAGATGCCGTCAATGTTTGTTTCTGGTGTGACTGCTCTCCTAGTTCACACAGGGCAACTTCTCTTAGAGTTTTTACATGGCCTTTTCTCTGTATACGCACAGAGAGAGAGAGAGAGAGCTCTGGTGTCCCTTCCTCTTCTTTTTTCTATTTTTATTGAGACGGGGTCTCTCTCTGTTGCCAGGGCTGGAGTGCAGTATAGCTCACTGTAACCTTGAATTCCTGGACTCAAAGGATCCTTCCACCTCAGCCTCCTGAGTAGCTAGGGCTACAGATACACATCACCCCATCTGGCTAATTTTTTAAAAAACATTTTGTAGAGAGGGAGGTCTGGCACTCCTGGCCTGAAGAGATCCTCCATATCAAGCAGAGTCCTATGATAATTAAATTGTAAAAAGAGAATAATTTTTTTAAGAAGAAAATTTAAAAAAAAAAAGATCCTCCTGACTTGGCCTGTCAAAGTGCTACGATTACAGGTGTGAGCCACCATGCCCAAACCCCTTCCTCTTCTTATAAATTCACCAGTTCTATTAGGGTCCTACCCTTATGATCTCATTTAACCTTAATTACTCCCTTAAAGGCCCTACATCCACATACAGTTACGCTGGGTTTAGAGCTTAAATATCTAATATATGAATTTTGGGGGAACACAATTCAGTCTATAACATTTTACTCTCTGTCCCCCCAAATTCATGTACCTTCACATGGAAATACATTCACTCCATCAACACCAACAGCCCCCAAAGGCTCAACCCATTCCAGCATCAATTCCAAGTCCAAAGTTTTATCTAAACATCTAAATCAGGTATGAGTGAGACTCTAGAAATGATTCATCCTGAGGCAAAATGCCTCTCCAGCTATGAACCTGTTGTCAACCGAAAAGGAAGAGGCTAAGCCACAAAATATAATTTAAAGAATTTACTTGAGCCAAAGTGAGTGTCCTCCAGCTGCCTGGAGGACCCAGACCCTAGTGACCTTGGATATGAGCTCTTTTGGGCCTTATTACAAGTGGGTTTCTTTTTTTTTTTTTTTTTTTGAGACAGAGTCTTGCTCCATTGCCTGAGCTAGAGTGCCATGGCATCAGGCTAGCTCACAGCAATCTCAAACTCCTGGGCTTAAGCAATCCTTCTGCCTCAGCCTCCCAAGTAGCTGGGACTACAGGCATGCGCCACCATACCTGGTTAATTTTTTTCTATATATATGTTTAGTTGTCCAGCTAATTTCTTTCTAATTTTAGTAGAGACTGGGGGTGGGTTGGGGGAGGGAAATCTCACTCATGCTCAGGCTGGTCTTGAACTCCTGACCTTCAGCGATCCTCCTGCCTTGGCCTCCCAGAGTGTTTAGGATTACAGGCGTGAGCCACCACACCCGGCCATTACAAGCATGTTTTTAAAGGCCAAAAAGAAAAAAAAGAAAAAAAAGAGGGACAGGGAGGGGCTCATACAAAGTTTTTTGTCAGGAATTCTTATTGATTTACAGAAATAACATTGATTAGTGATTAGCTTAACATTGTTAAACGGTAGGGTGTGGCTTATAGTGTCAGGTGTGCCATTCTCAGGTTAATTTATGGGTACTTATGGCAATGGCAAGCAGTTTCAAGAGATGAATACAGAGCTCAAAGTGCAGGGAGCAGGACATGATTGCTGCCTCATTTAATGTCTTTCTGGGCCTGATAATTTAAAAGGATTTGTATTCCTCAGGTAAAAGTTCTTTTCTTTTCTCACTGTGAAGCCAGACAAGTTATGTGCTTCCAAAACAAAAACAAAAAAAACTGATGAGACAGGCATCGGATACACATTCCCATACCAAAAGGTATAAATCAGAAAACAGGCGATGAGTCCGGTGGAAGTTCAAAACCTAGCAAGGCGAATTCCATTAGATCTTAAGGCTTGAGAATTATCCTCTTTGGCTTGATGCTTTGCCCTCTGGGCCCACTGGGGTGGCAGCATTATCTCCATGGCAGTGGCTGGTGGCATCCTGGACTGCTGAAACCAAGGAGGTTTCATTTCATCTAGTTTATCTAATTTATCGGTAGTATTCTCTTACGGTCCTTTCATTTCTGTAAGGTTATTAGTAACGTCTCCATTTTTTTTTTTTTTTTGAGACAGAGTCTCACTCTGTTGCCCTGGCTAGAGTGAGTGCCGTGGCGTCAGCCTAGCTCACAGTAACCTCAAACTCCTGGGCTCAAGCCATCCTACTGCCTCAGCCTCCCGAGTAGCTGGGACTACAGGCATGTGCCACCACGCCCAGCTAACTTTTTCTATATATTTTTAGTTGTCCAGATAATTTCTTTCTATTTTTAGTAGAGACGGGGTCTCGCTCTTGCTCAGGCTGGTCTCGAACTCCTGAGCTCAAACAATCCACCCGCCTTGGCCTCCCAGAGTGCTAGGATCACAGGCGTGAGCCACCGCGCCCAGCCACGTCTCCATTTTTATTTCCGATTTTAGTTACCTGTGTCTCTCTCTTTTTTCTTAGACTAGTTAAAGGTTTGTCAATTTTGTTGGTCTTTTCCAAGAAACAACTTTTGGTTTTGTTTATTCTCTCTGTTTACAGCCAATAGGTGACAGAAGAAATCACAAGGGAAATTGGAAACTATTTTGAGATGAATGAAAATGAAAACACAGCATACAGAAACATATGGGATGCCGTGAAAGCAGTGCTCGGAGGGAAATTTATAGCTGTAAATGCCTACATTAAAAAAGAAGAAAAATCTCAAATCAATAACCCAACTTTATATCTCAAGGAACTAGAAAAAGAAGAGCAAACTAAACCCAAAGCTAGCAGAAGGAAGGAATAATAAAGCTTAGGACAGAGATCAAAGAAATAGTGAGTAGAAAAACAACAGAGAGAAGTGAGAGAACACCACTGTCCACCTATTTCCTCAGGATACTTCTCATGCCATATTTTAAGATGTGACTTTCTGCAGAAGGATGAGCTCAGTAGAAAAAAGAAAAATGAAAAAAAGATGTTACTATTGTTCTTTTGTGTTGACTGACGACATCCTTGTCAATCCACAAATTAAATGTTAGTAAAATATGTATTAGATAACATAAATATGAATTGAACATCTAATATTTTCTTCTCCACCCTAATGGATTTTCTCATACCTCCTAATGTAGGTGGTCCCCATATTGGAGACTGTTGGTCCATATTTGCCGGTCCTGCTTCCTTATCTCCTATTCTCTCCTGAGCCCTTTCTAAACAAGTTCTGTTTCCCTTTTCCACTGGATCTGCTCTTGTCCAACCCAAAGGTCAGTTCTCATCTTACTTGACTTTTCAGCAACATTTGGCCAGTTGATCACTCTCTTCCTCTTGAAACAATTACTTTACTTTTCTACTAAGCTATCACATTATCCTGATTTTCCTCCTATATCACTGCCTGTATTTCCTCAGTTCCTTTGCTTTTAATATATCTTCCTCTTCTTTCTGACCTTCTAAAACATATTAATTGGTCATTGTTAGAAGATGATAGGGAACCAATCCATTATTTTGAAAACTCTAGACAAAGAAAAAGTATCAAACATTTATCTGCCTTTCTTTTTTTTCGGAGACAGAGTCTCACTCTGTTGCCGAGCTACAGTGCAGTGTCATCCTCATAGCTCACTGCGACTGCGACCTCCAACTCCTGGGCTCAAGCAATCCTCCTGGCTCAAACTCCTGAGTAGCTTGGCCTGCAGACACACACCGCTGCGCCCAGCTAATTTTTATATTTTTTTTAGTAGAGACGGGGTCTCACTCTTGCTCAGGCTGGTCTCCAACTCTTGAGCTCAAGCGATCCTCCCACCTTGGCCTCCCAGAGTGCTAGGATTACAGGCCTGAGCCACCTCGCCAGGTTTTATCTGCCTTTCTTATATGAACTATACATTAGAATAGCAACTAAAACAAGGGGAAGTTTCTCATTATAAAAATATGCCAGCTAATAAATGAAGAAGGGGTAATACATTTAGAATATCACTGCTTTTTTAAGTTCTAATGGATTTACAGATTTAGGCTTTGAGCATCAATAGTTGAGAACATCACAAAGAGATACCAGATGTTATGTGCCTCCTGATGGAAGAACTCACTACCCTCTATGAAGTCGTTTTACCAAAATAATCAAATCTGAATTTGATTAAGCCTCTATTCAGTATCAATTTATGAGAAATTGGTATTGAATTGAGACACACAAAAGATACTGCACAATCACCAAAATCCGGAATGCAGGAAATTTTACAGGACAACAATCCAGTTTTTTTTTAAACAAATAAATTGCAAGAGAAAAAAAAACCCAGATGATAAATGGATGATTGTCTATTTTCCTGAATACCCCCAGGATAGGAAATGCCTGAGATGGTCATTGCAGGGTTGGGCTGCAGAGAGTTAGAAATGTTTTCATTTTCTGAAAGCATATTAAACTCCTTTTAAAAAATAAAAGATCTGGTTTTGTATGTTTAAAATGTATCTTGAAGGTATACACAAGAAACTGGCTCTAGGAAGGGGAACTGAATGAGAGACATCACTATATATTCTTTTGTACCTTTTATGTTTTGTTCATGTTTTATGTTTTATGTGATCAAAAAATAAAATAATTGGAACTGAAAGAAGAAAAATCTTCAGACTGGTTGTGTTTCTCTGTAACTTCTACTGAGCAGGTCTAGTTCTATCCTCTGGTTAATCCCCCTTCTATATAACAACATTTCAGATCTTTTGAAAATGTCTCTCCTTTCCCCTTTAGTTTTCTTTTTTAAATATATATATGTATTTTTATTAGAGTCGGGGTCTCGCTATGTTGCCCAGGCTGGCCTTGAACTCCTGGGCAAAGGATCCGCCTGCTTCAGCCTCCTAAGTAGCTGGGCGACTCCTAAGTAGCGTGTGACATCATGCCCAGCTCCTGTTAGGTTTCCTTTCTCCAGCTAAACATCTCCAAGTCCTTTCAGTGTTTTTCAAGTGATCCGGTTAACAATCACTCCTCTATTACCCTTGCCTCTTTTGGCTGCACCTGGTCCAGTGTGTCAATGTATATAGCCCAGCACTGAATACCACCTCATTGGGAAGAATATCATTTAGCACATTCTGAACGTTATGTCTATTAATGGAGCCAAAAAGTAAGTTAAATTAAATGACCCAGCAATTCCACTCCTGAGCATATATCCAAGAGAAATGAAAACGAGTCCCCACCAAAACTTGTACATGAATGTTTACAGTAGCATTATTCAATATAGCCAGAAGATGGAAACAACCCAAAAGTCCATCAATGGAAGGATGATGGATAAACAAATGTGGTATATACATATAGTGAAATATTGTTCAGTCATGAAAAATGGAGTACCAGTGAATGCTATGGCTTGGAAGAAAGTTGAAAACATTATGCTAAGTAAAAAAGCCAGTCACAAAAGTTTATATATTATAGGATTACATTAATATGAAAGTCCAGAAAAGGATAATCTATAGAGGCAGAAAGTAGATTAGTGGTTGCTTAAGGCTGGGGAAGAGGCCAGGCGAGGTGGCTCACGCCTGTAATCCTAACACTCTGGGAGGCCGAGGTGGGAGGATAGCTTGAGCTCAGGAGTTTGAGACCAGCGTGAGCAAGAGTGAGACTCCATCTCTACTACAAATAGAAAAAATTAGGGGCCGGGCGCGGTGGCTCACGCCTGTAATCCTAGCACTCTGGGAGGCCGAGGCGGGCGGATCGTCCTGAGCTCAGGAGTTCGAGACCAGCCTGAGCAAGAGCGAGACCCCGTCTCTACCAAAAATAGAAAGAAATTAATTGGACAGCTAAAAATATATATAGAAAAAATTAGCCGGGCATGGTGGTGCATGCCTGTAG